>OX377618.1:33369736-33590951 GCA_947397865.1 Polietes domitor
CTTTTGAAATGTGAATATTTTTAAGATTTGCAATTGATCGGGAAAATTAACAATGGGACATTTAAATGATTGTATATTAGGTTGATTCAAATATTCCTTGTGGGACGTATTAAGTCAAGAGATAAAACTCATCACGTCCGATAAGTATCACTAATATCCGAATAAAAAATATTAAAACATAAAAGTATCAACAGTGGTTCAAAATTCAATAACTTTTGTTCTAGTAAACATTTTTGAGTTTTACCAAAATGGACCCAAGGATTATTTGTAGGTATTGACATTGAAAATCAGACAATCACATATATTTTAAAATTACCCCATAGTTCACTACTTTTCGTATTTTTCGACTTTGAAGATAAGTAAAATTTTTATTTTTTTTAACATTATTTTATATATTTGTTCACAATGCGAATAAGTAAATAAATGAATCACAAACTTGATTTATCCGGTTAAAAAGATATAATTTTTAACTGTTACGTGTAAATTTGTTAAAGAGTAATACGCAGATAAGCAATCTAGAATAAAATACAAAAAATGTGGACGAATGTGAGTTCCATTGAGGTGAATTCAATTGAGATACTCGTGAATAAGTTGCAATACCTCCTGCGTTCAGTTTACATATATTAAGTCGATTAATTATTAATTAATTCTGCAAAATCCGTTATTTAATGTTTTTGGACATAGTTCCTGCAAATTAACTTCGATTGGTAATTGGCAATTGGCTTGGGATAAACGAAATGTAATTATCTTTTTAACTGCGTACTTAATTTTTAAAAGTTAATAAAAAATGGAATTTTTTGCACCAAACATGCAATTTTGTGTCGGCAAATCGAAAACCTTTCTAAGTATGTATTTCATCCTTCAAAGACTTTCAATGGTGGGGCATGAAAAAATCCAAGTGATTCAAGGGAGCCGTAAATACGAAGTGACTGGGAAGCCCTAAATTACGTGAACGAACAAATCAATTTTGGAAAGTCTTCCGATTTCATTGAGATTCATTTAACCCGTTGGCTATTGCTAGATTTTATGTAAACCAATTTTAATAAACATCTTTAAAATTTTGGAAACCCTGTAACGCTGAAGTTTTGCATATTTTGCAAAATATGATTTACTCATCCAGCCTTAACTTTAATTTTGTAAAAGATATTGAGACAAGTTCATAGAACTGGTGTTTTTTATCGCAAAATATTAATGGAAATTAAATATAGAATTAGGAAATAAAAAGTATTGTCATTGACTAAATCCCCTTTTATTTTATTATATTTATTTCTCAGCAAATAGCTACACCCGTGTTCTAAATAATCAGTAAATTTTAGAATGCATATTTAAGCAGTTTCTTAGATATCATCAAAAATTAAATGTCCCTCCCAATCTGACATTTTAGCCCTCTGGAATAAACACGTGACAATTGTGATCACATCTTCGAGAGATAACACCGTCCGAAAACTTTTCCCGTAAAAGAGCAATGGTTTCGCTGCTTGTGTGGCACGTAGCGCCTTCTTGTTGAAAGTAAACGTTGTCCAGATCAATACCATCCAACTCCGACCATAAAAAATCTTTAATCATCTCTCGATAGCGCAATCCATTCACCGTAACTGTTGATCCAACCTCATTTTCGAAAAATGACCCAATGACCCCGCCGGACCATAAACCGCACCAAACAGTCACACGATGAGGATGGAGAGGCTTCTCAACAACTGAACTTTATAAGTCTTAAGACCCAAGTCTTTATGCAAAATACGGTGTGATGACGTCTGTGGAATGCCCAATTCCAAAGAACGACGAGGAATGGACAAACCTGGATTTTCTTCAACACTTTGGGCTACAGCAGCAATATTCTCAGTTGTTCTTCAGCGACGTGCACGGGTTTTATTCTTCACATCACTAACTTGTCCCAACAGCTCGAATTTTTCAACAAATTTCTGTATTGCGGTCCGACAAGGTGCTTCACGACGACTCAAAAACGCTTTAGTTTTGCGAACTGTGACTGCAAGATTTTCACCATTTTTGTAGTAAATTTTAATAATTTCAATGCGTTGTTGAAGCGTGTATCGTTCAATTTTTATACCCTACACCACTTCGTGGACTAGGGTATTATAAGTTAGTTTCGCGCCAAATGTTTGTAACACCAAAAAATATTCGAGCTAGACCCACGGATCGGCTTAGAATCACCAGCTGAATCGATTTAACGATGTCTGTCCGTCCGTCTGCTGTCCATCTAAGCTTGTTCGCACTCTACAGGTCGCAATTGCTGACCGATTATCATGAAATTTGGCAGAAGTTACTTTTTTTTGCCCCAAGGACGATCGGTATTGGAGGAAATCGGTTCAGATTTAGATATAGTCCCCATACAAATGTCGCTCCCGATTTGACTTTTTCTGCCCTATAAAGCACATATAGTATCCGATTTTCATCAAATTTTGCACAACACCTTATAATCTAACTAGAAATACCTGTAACGAAAACGGGTGAGATCGGTTCAGATTTAGATATAGCCCTAATACAAATGTCGCTCCCGATTTGACTTTTTCTGCTCTTGAAACAACAGATTGTACCGATTTTCTTTAAAATTGGCACAAAATCATATAATCCAACTAACACACCTACGGTAAAAGTGGGTAAGATCGGTTCAGATTTAGATATAGTCCCCATACAAATATCGCTCCCGATTTCACTTTTGCCGCTTTAGAAACCACATATTGTACTCGATTTTCTTTAAAATTGGCACAACATTCTATAATTGAACTAGAAACACCTATGCTGAAAGTGGGTAAGATCGGTTCAGATTTAGATATTGGCCGAATACAAATGTTGCTCCCGAATTTTTAACCGATTTTGGTTAAACATACATGGTGATATAAACATACATGGTGAAAGCGGGTCACATCGTTCCATGTTTCAATATACCCCCATACAGATGTCATTTCCGATTTAACATTTTTTGTCAAACACATACATTTATAGGATTCAAAAACCCTTCCCGATTTCACTTTTTTACCGAATTGAATTGTAGTGAGATAGAAAGTGGGGTGTATCATGTAGTCGGCTCCGTCCGTCTTTAGCCTTTCCATACTTGTTGGGGAGATGCCTATATGTCAATACTTTGGTATAACCGAAATGGGGCCCATTCTGCTCTATTACAGCTCTAGAAACTACATCTTACATCGGATCTTCATCAAATTTTGCAATTAGGAATACCTACCGTGAATGAGATATATATAGGCGCATCTTTTGGCACAGGCTTCAAGTGTTGTTATAGGCCCCTTCAAATGTCCGTCCGATTCATCCTACTACCGCTAAATACAGATTATAGTATATATAGTAGTTTTACATATCATGTTATATTTACTTTACTCTGAATATCTGCTGGAAAATTGGATCAATAACTTTATTATTTACCATACTCATTAAATTTGACTAAAGATGAATTTATAGGTATATAGGCAGGGAGTGGTGTAGGGTATTATATAGTCGGCCCCGCCGACTTTAGCCTTTCCTTACTTGTTAGAAATGGCTTAGTTACTACTTGTCAAATGTCAAAGAATAAAAGCTTCAAAAGTGACAGCTACCGAAATACCAAGTGATTCAAAATAACACCTCTTGTTGGAAAACCCTGTAGATTGTCGAAAACGTTCTCCGAAATAACATAACTGTTCGACCGCAGTTTTCTTGTAATTATTTTTGGTTACTAAACGTACGAATTTTTGTCATATTGTCAAATCAAACACCATTAACGTAGCACCGTGTAATTAATATGTTTGCTAAAATATGTCACATACTCACACTGCATTTTTCACCGCATATTTAAAACTCGTCTCACTTATACTCTCTATGCAGTACTCGGTCAGTCTAACCAGGCTGCAATACATTTGGTAACATTTTTTGTTTAATGTACTTATGTAGATGAGCGTTTTTCGCCATAATTTGTCAACTAAACAAAAATCCGCAATTGCAATTAATCATGTCGTACCAGTACTTGCTCTCTCACATTCGGTCCTTCATCCACTTACTCACACTCTGGCTCGCTATCCTGCAAAATCCCGTCGTAAACATGCCGCAACAACACTGCCCCACGCCACATTCTAGATTCGGCTGCAAATAGTACGTACTATGACTCGGGTAATACTATGCTAATGTTTCAAATATGCATGATGATGTATTACTACTAATTTTCTAGAATACACAAATTTGGTATGTGTACTTGTAATTTATTTTATTCCATGGTTGTTGTTTCCTTTTTAAATCACGGACACTCAAATTTGTTGATGTTGTTGTTCTTTTTTAGAGAATAATTTGTAAAATTTTTGGGTTCTGTATGTTGCTGGTGTTAAATAAATTATGTTTATTAACAAAACCCATGTTATAAATTTATGTACAGCAGTGGGTGGTGGCATTTTTCATAGAATGTGTTTTTTTAGTAAAGAGACTCCTGTGAGGAGATTAAATTAAATGTAAACATTAATCAAAAAGTCAAGGATAGTTTTGATGTGGATAAATATAATTATTTAGAAAACAAACATAACTTGCAATGAGGTCACTGAATCGGAGGCGTCTTTATGTCTTTCACAGAAAAAATATATAGCAAAAAAGTGAAATATATCTCCATCACCAATGAATTTAAAGCAAGTATGGTATATACTTTAAAAATTGGACTTTTACAGTAATGTGTGTATTTACATGCGCAAAATCGTTCAAGTATTAATTGAAGTTATTATTATAGCCACCACCTCTAGGATATGAATATACTAAGTTTGTTATTCCGTTTTTAACACCTTGAAATTATATTTTCCTTCTCATTTATTCATTTTTTCTTCATTAAGATGACAAACTATAATAAAATATTCGTCCATGTTTTTCTTTTTGGAAAATCGATCTATTTTCGAAAAAAATTTTGCAAATTTTTGGATGCTGTACCATAACCACTGCTTCTATGCGTTTGTAGACATCATAATTACCTATAATTTAACATATAAGCGGGTGCATTCGGACCAATATATCCAAAATGACAGTACAAATATTAAAGGAATTGGTTAAATTGGTGTCAGTAAAAAATAGTGTTTTTTTGTTTAATTTTTTAACGCCGATTCCGACAACAAGCTGATTCAAAATTTCAAAAGTTTCCAAAATGAATAAAAAGTTACCTATTTACCTATAAAAAGTTACCAATAGTTGCAACCGTGGTTGGAATTGCAAATGGGCGAAATCGGTCCATTGGGAAACGTTTTCCCTCATAAGGACTGAAAATAATGATTTTTTAGCTATTATCTTTTTGGTAACACTGGTTTAAACAGCTGACGCACGTTTCGTGTTTTGTTTCACTGTCAAACATCTCCAGTTTGGTCTATAATTTAACCATGAATCGTCTTACAAACGAACAACGCTTGCAAATTATTGAATTTTATTATCAAAATGTGTGTTCTGTTAAGAAAGTTCATCGCGCGCTTCCATTTTATGGTCAGATTAAACGACCCACTGAAGCGGCTATTCGGGCTATTATGACTAAATTTCGCACCAAATTTACATTGTTGGACATTAAACCACCAACATGTTTACGTAGAGTGCGAGCTGAAGAAAATATCGCAGCTTTATCGGCCAGTGTTAATGATGACCATCAATTATCGATTCGTCGCCGTTCGTAGCAATTAGGCCTCTGTTACTCAAAAACGTGGAAATGCCAAAATTGGACTAAGCGGATGGACCATTTGAGGCGCAGTCAAGGTCAACATTTGCATGAAATAATTTTCAAACATTAAATTATATGGACCGTACTATCGATTCAAATAAAGATTTCATGCATTTTTCTGAATTTCATTTGTTTTTTTTTTTTTGAAAAACTTTCCTATAGCTTTTAAAATATTCCCCTTTATTTATAGTATTTCAGCATGTTTTTCTGAATATGTCTGCTTACATTTACTTGATATTTGGAATACACATTCCTTCTTATAGCATTAACGCGCATCATAAAGGAATAAAAAATGGTACCTATCAAACGACAACAACTAGAAACATGAAATTTGTTGTGTAATTGATTAGATACACAATATAAGAGTATTTTTCCAAATTCGTACTTCTAAGGGGCTAAATTGCAATAGAGGTATAAAAATGGTACCAAGCAAACAGCTGCACCTAGAATCCATATCTCTGATTGCGTAGACACATAAAATTAAGGATTTTCGAAATTCGCACTTTTAGGTGGTAAAATGGGAAAAGGGGATAACAATTGTACCACACAATGGCGGCAGCTAGAATCATGAAATTAGGTGTATACATTACTTTTTGAATTGATTTGAAGTAATATTTCGATGTTTATAGTACAAACATATTAGTAGTCGTGCCTTATAAGAATGGTTTAAAATAATTAAAATTTTATATTTTTATACCCTCCACCTCCAGGATGGGGGTATACTAACTTTGTCATTCCGTTTGTAACACTTTGAAATATCGACCTGAGACCCTATAAAGTATATATATTCATGATCGTCATAAAATTCTAAGACGATCTAGCCATGTCCGTCTGTCCGTCTGTTGAAAGCATGCTAGCATCTAAACGAAAGGAGCTAGAACGTTCAACTTTTCCATAAATGCGTCTTATAGTCGTAGATCGGTTGGGATTGAAATGGGGCGAAATCGGCCCAAAGGGAAAAATTTTTCCCTCACAAGGACTAAAAATACCCATAATAATCCCTAATATTTTAGCGTATTTAAGCATGTTTTTTGAATATGTCTGTTTATATTTGCTTGATATTTGGTATGCGCATTCCCCTTATAGCAAAAACGTGCACCATAAAGTGATTATTATTTGTAGGGGGTGAAATGGGGCAAAAAATGGTACATATTAAACGACAACAACTAGAAACACGACATTCGGTATGTACATTCCTCTAATTGAGTAGATACATAATATAAAAGTATTTTTTCCAAATTCGTACTTTTAAGGGGTAAAATGGGAATAGAGGGATAAAAATGGTTCCAACCAAACGGCTGTACCTAGAATAATGAAATTCGGTGTATACATTCCTCTGATTGCATAGATAAGTAAAATAAACAGATTTTTCGAAAATCGTACTTTTTGGGGTTAAAATGAAAAAAGGGGATAAAAATAGTACCAATCTAATGACCGCAGCTAGAGTCATGAAATTCGGAGTATACATTCCTCTGACTGCGTAGACACGGAAAATAGACGAATTTTTCGAAATTAGTACTTTCAAGGGATACAATGGTACAGAGGGATACAAAAAAGTACCAACTAAACGACCTCAGCTATAATGATAAAATTCTAATTGCGTAGAAACGTCAAGGGGGTAAAAGTGGTACCAACCAAATGGGCGCAGCTGGAATCATGGAATTCGGTGTATACATTCCTCTGACTGCATAGACACGCAAAATAAAAAGTTTTTTTTCCAAATTCGTACTTTTTCTTTTACGGCAAAAATTGGTTGAATCATGAAGTTAGGTTATTTTGCACTATGTACGTCTGATAATGGATTTTCAAAATTCGTACTTTTGGAATTCAAATAGAATGGAAATACAACCAACTATAGCACCCACTATCTACCAATATTTATGGTTTTGAAAATATAAATATAAGAATATTTATTTTTTGAATTGACGTATTGGTAGCATTACCTTATAAGTGTGGTTTGAAATAATTAAAATATTATATTTATTTATAAAATTAACTTTTCAATATTTGTATTTGTTTTGGTTCGGCTATATTAAAAAAATTATATTTTCCTGTAATATTACTGCACTTCTACGAAAACCGACAACCTCTGTGGAATGCAATCCATGGTGGAGGGTATATAAAGTTCGGCCCGGCCGAACTTAACGCCTTTTTTACTTGTTTATAATACATTTTTTATTTTTTACAATATTTTTATTTATTTCGATTTGGCTATATTAAAAAAGTTAATATTTTCCTGTAGTGTTACTGTACTTATACGAAAATCGACAGCCATTGTGAAATGCAATCCATGGTGGAGGACTTACAGTGGCGGTCATACAATTAGAAATGATGCTCTAAAATTATAAATTTTCTCATAACTCTATATTAAAGTGTCTCACTTTTGGATAAGTCCCATTACATATTTTCGGTAGGTCATTAAGTTGTTACGTGTGTAAATGTCAGCAAGAACGTTAGGATATTTGTCAGAATTACGAAATCTGTCGTTACACGTGTCGGGTCGGGCATATAATTAGAAACGCACTCTTAAACTTTAGTATATTTAGGAAATACTTGAATAGTAGGAGAATTGTTGGTTTTTAGCGCATGGAAATTAAATATAGATTTAGTAAATACAAATTATTTATTTTTTGAGTAGTACAAGGGTTTCCTTTTCTGTGATGTATTGAAAAGGATGAAATAGATTGCAAAGGTTAGTTTTGAGTCCTTCAGCCCAAGCCATCATTTATCTATGGACAAAATTAATTTTAATTCTGTCAGATGTGTCTCATGAGGATTTTTTGTAGAATATCTTAACCCTCTAGCTCCTCTCTTTATGGGTCAATTTGACCCTTTTTCGAGAAAATCAAGAAAAGTCCTTTCAAAAAGAACATAATCCTTTCAAAAAAATTGCCGGAAATTGTCAATGTAAATAAAGCTCTTCTCGCTTGAATAGCAAAAAACACGCTAATTTTTACAACAAAATTACCGCGCTCTACCGAAAATGGATCGATCTTCCAAAAAGAAAAAAATTGGACATGGATATACATATATTAGTTGGTAATCGACAATTAAGTTTAAGATGCGCAAAGTGTAAAAACTGACAGTATATATAAAATTATACTAATTTACAAAGAAAGGTGAAATTGTAATATGTTTATGGAAATTTTCACCGTATGCCGTGATGCTTAATGAAGAAATAAAATGTTAAATGACCTTTTACCACTGTATTTGTTCCACTTACTGAAACTACAAAATTTATTTAGATTGCTCAAAGTATCCTCTTTCATATGGTTTCTACAACTAGCAAAAAAATTAAAATAAATTGTTTAATATTTGTATTATTTAATAAACTCGACCAGTAAATGAAAAGCTGAGTTCATTTTGCCGCACGGTGTTATATGTATTTCCGTTTAGCAAACCTCATTCCAAGAAAATGAACCAATACAATAATACATACACACATATGTTTGTATTCCCTAAATGTGATTAAAAAGATAACATTTTAGAATGTGCTATAGAACGTATGATTAATACATATATTTCATTTTAGCCTTAAAGGATACAACAGATTTTATTCGCCGTTTTGTTTCCTTACACAACATTAAATGCTACAACACACATATCCTGGCACACATTCAGACAGACAAACAGAGAGCAAACAAACATCGAAATCAAATATTGATACACAAAGCAATAACCATAAAAATTGCCTGAGAAATTACAATTTTGTATACACAAACACATTCATTAATATCCATAAACAACAATAACAACAAATATAAGAGAACAAAAAGTACCGGAGAAAAATGTAGGAAACACATCGAGAAATTCCAAAAAAACGAAAACAATCACAACCCAATTGGTCAATAAAAATATATATAAAAATATAACTAAGTAAAAAATACAATAAGCTTAGAGCTGAGTGGGGCATTACTCTCATACATTTGTGTTCACACGACCAACTGCCGTAACTGGATTTATTCAAAGCATCTGATCAAAAAGTTCTTTTAAAAAACTTCTCAAAAAGTAGATAATATGTTATTATCCCGTAACATTTTATGAATAGCATTTGCGCAAGTGAATGGGAACGAAATTTTAGTATGGGGTCAGAGAGGTAAGTTGTCCGTTTTGTACCCAGACGGTGTCGGGGTCGAATCGTGGCTCGGTAAACAACTTTTCATTTTTTATTACTTATATAAACAAACAATGTTAATTTTTTTACGATTTTAAAAATGTTTGTTAAGTTTCAGCACTCCTATGACAACTCCACCTTAAATTTATTGTTTAAGATCCAAATTTTCAATACTTTCGAATAACACGATGAACATCTTTTTCACTTCTTCGGATGCTCTCTTTTTGCTGGAGAGGCGTACAAAGTTTATAACTAATAAAAAACTAAAAGATAGAACATTTTGAGAGTAACTTTTGATTAGTCGAACATTAGGACCGTAGAATATAAACAACGCAAAGAACTTGAAAACCTCTTAAGCATCGACTTAGAGTCGCTGCGCACTGTTTTAAATAAATTGTATTACTTCATTATAGTATTAATAGTGCACTACTATATATCAATATAATACTGCAATTGTAATCAAGTCTGAACGTATATGACTGAAGAGTCGAGGGAGTGTGAAGACATTTCGGATATCTGCCAAAATCGGAGCTTTTGGTTAACTTGGAAATTACGTTCTTTGTTATGTCAACTGTATATAAATTTTCCATAATTTTTAAATAGAATATGCCATCTTAAACGTTTTTCGTTTCCCATAAACGAAAACAATGAAAATTGTGACACAAAATAACGTTCGTACACAGCAATTGGAAATAAGTTTATATTAAAGCTTTTCATTTGCGCGAAATGTTTCAACTGACATGGCAGATCGTTGGAAACAACTAAACAATGTTTGCGATAACAACATCCAAAAGTGTTTTTTTCTTTGCATGCATATGTAATTTATACCAAATATCTTAGATATTTGAACATATTAACCAATATTTTTACAATTCGCATATGCAACCATATATTTTATTTTCTGTAAAATATACAATATTTTTATTTAAATATACATAGGAAATGAAAAGTGAAACACTATAGTGGAGAGTATAAAAATGATTGTGAAATTTGAATACATAAATACAGATTTGCAATACATGTTTATATATTCACATAAACATGAATTATGCATTCGATGATGAATGATTTCAATAAAATACGTACATGCGCTTTTGAATTTCAAAAAGTCTTCTTACAGCAGTTTGTCATACGAGCAACTATATATGAGACACTGCACGACAATTAATTAAATTGTACCACCGTTCAGTAATAAAGCACACATTTATTGTAAACACTACTAAAAAGGATATATTAGTCGTGTCTTTTTATGCAGATGGTGCATAATGTCGATGCTAACTTATCTGCCGGTAATACTCCAGAATGCACGCATATATGCGAAATAAATTTGCCCTATTATAATTTTATTTTTTAGTAATTCTAAAACGAATTCCTAAATTAAATATTACCGCATAGACAAATTAAGTTTCTCTTAATAAGGATTTAACATCTATCTTCGAATTGATTCCGTATCCAAGAATCTGAAGCAATAACCGCCCATTAAACGTTCTTTCAAGCGTAAATAATTTTTTAACTGAGTAAAATTTCATTTACATTTAAGTTTTTTGATATCGAGTGTTATTATTGAAATTTAAGAAAAAATTAAGGAATACACTCCACTGTATCGTATCTGTACATTTCAAGTATATGAATGTAAATGAGGAAATATGTGTAGTGACCCATACAAAGGAAAAAGATCACATGTGAACAAATTTGAAAAGAGGTTATTAATGTAAAAAAGGAAAACGAATATGGGAACAACAAAATTTATAGAACATTGCAGACACAAAGATGAAATGAAAAAAGTCATCGTTCAGTTCTTATCCTGAAGGAAATCGACAATTTTAACAATGTGTGTTAAAAGATATTTGAGTTGGGATCGATTCGATTATAGTGTGAACAATTTCGTCGAAAAGAAGTAGTAACTAATTTTCAAAGAGCCATATTTCACTAATAAATATAGTGCGACTTTATCTTAAACCTGTAAGGAAGGGCTGAAGTCGGCCACACCAGAGTTTAGCCTTTCCTGACGTGAATACTCCAACAACACAATGAATGAACTACAATAAAACAGGGCCGACTAAATGATACCTTAAACCAATCGCTAACGCCATACAACGTTTTGGTGTTTTAAAATAACAGAAATTTATTGCGAGAACTGGTTTAGGTTGGAAAAGGAATACATTTGATCTAATTCAGCTACAAATTATGGATTCTAGAGCGGCAAAAAGTCACATCTGACGTCTCTTTGTGTTGTTCGATGTGGTCTACTTTCATCGATATGGTAAATCTTAATTAAATCGTAACAAATTTTACCAATATTGCAAATGTTATTTGACACGGGTAATCAGATGTCGTATGAAGCTGCTGTAGCTCTACTATATTCTAGTCTAGAAAGGAAATTAAAAAACAAGTAAGGAAATGCAATAAATGGGCGAGCCGACTATGCGAAACCGTACACCACTTTGTATCGGCGGAGCGATCTTATGTATATCTATAATATAGATGCAAAATGGCCTTAAGGACAATATCCTAGTTAAAATCAAATATTGATTACAGACCGAAATAAAACAAATGAAACAAACATTAATTAATATTGATTCAACAAATACGGAAATTGGCAACAAAAATCATAATTTTCGTAATATTTTTCTGCATTTATACGAGAAGTCGGTAGCCTCTAATCTGTCGGTAATATTAAGTAATGCAATCCATGGTGGAAGCTATAAAAGATTAGACGGGTGGGTAGCAGACAGACTGACGAACGAGATGACAGACATAGTTAGATCGACTCAGCTTGTGAATTTAAGTAAATGGGTATACTGAATTATTTCGTTGTGATACACACATTTTGCGTTGAAATATACCTTCTTAAACGAGTTTTGCAGGGCACAAAAAATATGTATATTTATATATTCCGTAACGGTTTATAAATATTTATAAATATTAAGGCCTCGTGGCGCCCCCTCAATATAAAAAAAGCCTATGGGCTCATAGAATTTCCATCATTGATTCTATATCTGATTAAAATTTGGATATATTCTAGTTCCAAAAAAGGTCAGTGGAAAAATAACGTATAATTTCTCATTCGAAAATTCTCATCCTAAATGATGTGTAGAAAATAATAAATTGTAAATTGTCTGTAACGGTTTATAAACATTTGTAAATATTAAGGCCTCATGGCGTCCCCTCAATAAAAAAATAGCATATGGGCTCATAGGATATTGTTTTTTATTGCATATTTAGAATTTCCATATATTGGTCAGTTTACTAAATAGGAGCGCTATTAGATGTTCGTACAAAAATCCAGAATAAAAAACAAGTAAAGAAAGGCTAAAGTCGGTCTGGGCTGACTATATGATACCCTACACTTTCTACTCCACTAAAATTCAATTTGGTGAAAATCGTGACCGACATTTTTATGGGAGTTATATATAAATCTAATCATTCACTTTTACCATAGATGTTTCTAATGTAACTATAATATATTCTGCCGAATTTGAAGTTTGACCTTAAATCGAGAGTGAAATTTGTATGGGAGCTATATCTAAATCTGAACCGATTTGATACTTTTTTACCACAGATGTTTGTAGTTGAAATATGGGATGTTATTCCAATTTTGATCAAAATCGGTTAAATTATGTGGCTTCATGAACAGAAAAACTCAAATCGGGAGAAACATTTGTATGGAGGCCATATCTAAATCAGAACCGATTTGCTTCAAATTAAATTGCGTCCGTTCTCGTACAAAAATCGTTTGTGTTAAATTTCTATCGAAACTCGGACAATAATTGCGACCTGTATGGTGATTACAAGAATAGATGGACAGACAGACGGATTTCGATTAACGTATTAAAAAAAATCATAAAACTCATTAACTGAATATCTAAAACGGTCTAAAAAATCAAATTAAAATATGGAAGTATGTAAAATATGTTTTTTTCGCGATAAATTAGAGTTTCCGCGGACATGTCCGACTGTCTGTCGATCTATTCTGGTACTCAAGAAGCACAATTATTGCCTGATCCCAACGTAACTTGACACAAACAATTTTTCCATGACATGCACGTATATAGATATGTATATAGCTCCCATATAAATGTCGCTCAGATGTGGCTTTTTCGTTGTAGATACCATATATGTACCCTAACAGATATTTTTCAAATTTAATACAAGACGTTAGTTGCTAATGAAAAATATCTGTGATAAATTTAGGTCACATCGGTTCAAATCTAGGTATAGCTATCATACAAATTTCGCTTCCGATTTTACTTTTGCCACTCTATAACCGATTTTTATTTCAACTAGAAACATTAAGGTAAAGAAAAACACTTTACATGTGGACGTGACAATCAACATATTTATGATGTGATTGATCACAAAGTTAAAGGGGCCGTAAACTAAATATCAGTATTTAATCTATGCTCACAAATCCATATGTATTTGCGATATTAAAATTAGGGATGTAACGATTGTTTCTTTATCGAATGCTAAAGTATTATTTTGTGAATGCGACTGTTAAACTATTAAATGCTAATATTGATTTTCTTACGATTGTTCAAAACTTGTTTTTGTGAAAAGCAGTAATTTATTTCCCACGAAAAAAGATTCCTTTTACCTTTTAATTTTTGATATTAAAACATAATTTAATATATATATCCATATACAAAACCATTAAAATTTTTTTAAAGCGAATACTGAAATAACGTTTATGCGAATGATAAAGCGATTGTTCAAGATGAAGCTACTAGTTCGGATATGCGAACATTCGATACAGCCCTAATTAATAAAAAAACAACAAAAAATGAATGTGGTCGTTTAAAGCTTTGGTGTTGCAAACCTCTTATCATAGCCATAATATCATCTACAAAACTGCTCTGTCTGCCATAAAAAAGGTTAAAACAACGTAGAACAGTATTAAACAGCATGAATACCACAGTTCAAACAATACATATTTTTCATGCTGGTATTTAAACCTCGTTGCATTCGAGTCAAAGTGTACACATATTTGCAATACAATACATGAGTTGTTGTTGCTGTTTTCGTAAAGCCTATTAATCATGTAGTTTCATAACTGGGCAGCATGCAATATGCATGTAAGTTTGATGACTGACATTGGAGTTTGAGGTTTGGAAATTCCCGGGAAAAAGTCCCTAGGAACGCGGTCATGTTAACTATTTTTACCTGATTTTTTAAATATGTAATTTTATCTCATAATTTAAAGTCAATGCAAATGCTTGTGTTTTAGTTCGACATCTTAAACGGCAAGCTATAAGAATGAGAATATTTAATTTGCAGAAAAAACCCTCAAAGTATACAAAATTAATCAATATACAGGATGATGCCATCCCTATTATCCCTATTAATATTACAAAACCTTAGTGTAAGTCTGTCTGTTTGTTTGTTCCGCAATCACGCGTAAACGGCTGAACCGATGTTGTTGAAATTTTCAGTAAAGATAGATACAGGTCTGGAAGGAACTATAGGCTATATAATTAGAAAAATTGTTCTGTGAGCGGAGGGGGCGTGGCAATAGTGTTTTTGAGAGCTAGAAGGCTGAAAATTGGACCGTAAAAGTCAATAATTGTACCATTTGTTTTTTGCCTGGCGATGTGGGCATGGTTCAGCTAGTAACCTATATTTGCGAACTAAACATATGCAGGCTACTCGGCTATAACCTAGGGAACGCAGTATTTCATAGAAATACGGAATACTATTGGTGTGAAATAATTCAATAGTGATTTCGGCTAATATTGTCAAATAGTCAATGTTTATCTGAATGGAATCATCACATCCATTTAAAGCAGAGCTGGGCAAATTACGAAAAAAGAGTTCTGTGAGAAAGGAGACTGTGGCGAATCGAGTCGTTCCCAGCTTATCTAAATCGAGCCTTAAAGCGTAAAATTGTAACTTGTTCAAGAATTAATGTCAGGTGACTTATATTTGCGTGTTGTTTTCAGTGAATAGGAGATATCAGTCGCTATGCTCGAACGAGTTTGCCTTTCCGAATGGACCACCAACTTGATATAATTTTCAAATGGTAAATGACATAAATTGTACTTTTAACCGATAATAATGAAATTAAGTTCACTTTCACATTTATGTGTTTTATTTTACATTATAAATCATACCTCTCGATGAATCTTAAATAATTTGCTTGGTTTTCTTTGTGGTCATTTGGCCCTTGCTTTGCTTACTCTTTTCGATACAAACCAATCAGATCAAGGTTTCGCTGCGCAATTGTTTGAAAATACAGACGAGTTCAACTTCGTATTATTCTGGTTAGAGATGTGCACGTGAATCAGTTTTCACTCACGAGAAAATTTCTACTGCCAAATTTCGTGACAATCTGCCATGTCATCGACAATTGTGACCTGTTCAAAATACAGTTCAAGGATAGATATATAACAAACAGACGGTGAAGGGTCGAATCTTTTTGATAGTGTAATTTTTGACAATTTTAGGAAGTCAGAAGTAAAAAAATAAATTCTCCATCATTTTTGGTACATGATAATAAGGAGTACAGCTATTGCTATAACAATTTTCAATAATATTTATAAGTTCTGATAGACCAAAAATTATATCACATCTTTTTATTCATTTAATATTTTTTAATGGAGGAAAATGTCAAGTAGTAATAACCAATATAACAAGTAAAACTCTGATTTTTTACCGTTTACCTATCAAAACAAATAAATCGACATATAAAGGGTGATTTTTTAGCTATTATCTTTTTGGCAACACTGGTTTAAACAGCTGACGCACGTTTCGTGTTTTGTTTCACTATCAAACATCTTCAGTTTGGTCTATAATTTAACCATGAATAGTCTTACAAACGAACAACGCTTGCAAATTATTGAATTTTATTATCAAAATGCGTGCTCTGTTAAGAAAGAAGCGGCTATTCGGGCTATTGTGACTAAATTTCGCACCAAATTTACATTGTTGGACATTAAACCCCCAACACGCTTACGTAGAGTGCGAACTGAAGAAAATACCGCAGCTGTATCGGCCAGTGTTAATGATGACCATCAATTATCGATTCGTCGTCGTTCGCAGCAATTGGGCCTCTGTTACTTAAAAACGTTTAAATGACAAAATTGGACTAAGCGGATGGACGATTTGAGGCGCAGTCAAGGTCAACATTTGCATGAAATAATTTTCAAACATTAAATTATATGGACCGTACAATCGATTCAAATAAAGATTTCATGCATTTTTCTGAATTTTATGTGTTTTTATACACTCCACGAGAGTATTATGTCTTTGTGCATTTGTTTGTAGCACCCAAAAGGAAGCGAGATAGACCCATTGTTAATTATACCGATCGACTTAGAATCACTTTTTGAATCGATTTAGCAATGTCCGTCTGTCTGTCCGTCCATCTATTCTTGTAATCACGATACAGGTCGCAATTGTAGACAGAACCAAATGAAACTTTGCACAACGAAGTTTTTCGGGATAAGGACGAACGTTATTTAATTTGAAGAAAATCGGTTCAGATTTAGATATATCCCCCATACGAATTTCACTCCCGATTTGACTCTTTTCACTCTAGATACCACATATTTTAATAGATTTTCTTCAAAATTTGCAAAACATCTTATATTTGAACTAGAAACACCTGTGGTAAAAATGTGTCCGATCGGTTCAGATTTATATATAGCTCCCATACAAATGTCGCTCCCGATTTGACTTTTTCCGCTGTAGAAGCCACATATTTTATCAGATTGTCTTCAGATTTGGCAAAACAACTTATATTTAAACTAGGAACACCTATGGTGAAAATAGGTCAGATCGGTTCAGATTTATATATAGCTCCCTTCTTCCACTCTATAAACCACATATTTTAACAGATTTTCTTCAAATCTAGCAAAATACCTTATATTTCAACTGGAAACACCCATGGTGAAAATGGGTCAGATCGGTTCAGATTTATATATCGCTCCTATACAAATTTCGCTCCCAACTTGACTTTTTCCGCTCTAGAAACAACATATTTTATCAGACTGTTTTCAAATTTGCCAAAACATCTTACATTTAAACTAGGAACACCTGTGGTGATAATAGGTCAGATCGGTTCAGATTTATATATAGCTCCCATAGCTTTTATAAAATCACCCTTTATAATACAAAGTGCCAAATGCGCCTATTTCCCTCATCAGCCTGTACTTTCCAACCAATCTAATTGATTTTTTTAAATGTAGATAATTGGAGTACTGTGGCGCCGAGAGTAATGACAATGTGAGTACATGCAGCATTAATATTAGCAGTTGTGCATTAATATCAGCCTTACGATATAAAAACCTATACTCAATTATATTCGCTTATATGACACTGATAGTCCTGGCATTATGTATGATTTCATAAAGTCTAACCTATGAAGACGAGGTAAAGAAATGCAAAATGAATAGCTAAAACCGATACCAATCGACATATATTCTTGTAAAAACCTAGACACAGGCGATTTTTGCACGTCGGGGATGGGCGTTATTTAATTTGAAGCAAATCGTGTCAGATTTAGATATAAACCCATACAAATGTTGCTCCCGATTTGACTTTTTCTGCCCTAGAAGCCACATAATGTAAGCGTAATTGATCAAATTTTGCACAACACATTTTATCTAAGTTAGAAACATCTGTGGTGAAAATGGGCCAAATCGGTTAAGACCCAATATTGTTTTGGGCGTTGCGACCACCTCGAAGACGGCCTGGGCGGCGTCTCTTCTCATTTGTTTGTGAGGAAATCTTTCACAGGGTGGAAATCATGATAGTGTTAGGGTGCAATCAGGTAATAAATGTCACCATGCCATTTGCAAATAAATTTGCACTCTATTAAATATAGAAGGAAAGTGGTCTTGAGCCAGGAGAATATCCCAGTTCAAATCAAAAAAAGGATTTCACTCAGTTATTTTGGAAGTTGTAGTGAATTGAATGAAGTACTATATCCAGCGCGAAAAATGACAGAAGTCTTAAAAATTTTGCAACGATGCCGAAATAAATTATTCAGATATACATAGCATTTTCATTTCAGTTTCACATTAAATAAATCATTTTTAAATAAAATGAAACATTTTCAAAATTAAATGAAAAATTAGTTAATATTTCTATCAGATATTATTGAATTGTGTGGTCACATGGTGGCAGATTTTATCATTCTAGAACAATTAACAAATTATTTAATATTTTTGGAAGTAGGTTTCATTCAATAAAAAAATATCAGTTCATTTCATTTGAAAAATGTTTAATTATACCCTACACCACTTCGTGGTCTAGGGTATTATAAGTTAGTTTCGCGCCAAATGTTTGTAACACCAAGAAATAATTGAGCTAGACCCACCTTTAAGTATACGGATCGGCTTAGAATCGCAAGCTGAGTCGATTTAACGATGTCTGTCTGTCCGTCTGTCCGTCCGTCCGTCCGTCCGTCTGCTGTCCATCTAAGCTTGTTCGCACTCTACAGGTCGCAATTGTCGTCCGATTGTCATGAAACTTGGCAGAAGTTCTTTTTTGTGGCCAGTGACCATCGGTATTGAATTTGGAGGAAATCGGTTCAGATTTAGATATAGCCCCCATACAAATGTCGCACCCTATTTCACTTTTTCCGCTTTAGAAACCACATATTGTACCAGATTTTCATTAAAATTGGCAGAACATCTTATAATGCAACTAGAAACACGTATGCAAACATTGGGTAAGATCGGTTCAGATTTAGATATAGCCCCCATACAAATGTCGCTCCCGATTTGACATTTTCCGCTCTAGAAACCACATATTGTACCCGATTTTCTTTAAATTTTGCAGAACATTTTATAATCGAACTAGAAACACGTATGCAAAAATTGGGTAAGATCGGTTCAGATTTAGATATAGCCCCCATACAAATGTCGCTCCCGATTTGACATTTTCCGTTCTAGAAACGACATATTGTACCCGGTTTTTTTTAAATTTTGCAGAACATCTTATAATCCAACTAGAAACACCTATGCAAAAATTGGGTAAGATCCGTTCAGATTTAGATATAGCCCCCATACAAATGTCGCTCCCGATTTGACATTTTCTGCTCTAGAAACGACATATTGTACCCGATTTTCTTTAAATTTGGCAGAACATCTTATAATCGAACTAGAAACACGTATGCAAAAATTGGGTAAGATCGGTTCAGATTTAGATATAGCCCCCATACAAATGTCGTTCCCGAATTCACTTTTTCCGCTTTAGAAACCACATATTGTACCCGATTTTCTTTAAAATTGGCACAACATTTTATAATCGAACTAGAAACACCTATGCTGAAAGTGGGTATGATCGGTTCAGATTTAGATATAGCCCCCATACAAATGTCGCTCCCGATTTGACTTTTTCCGCTCTAAAATCCACATATTTATTGTACCCGTTTTTCTTTAAAATTGGCACAAGATCTTATAATCCAACTAAAAAACCAATGGTGAAAGTGGGTAAGATCGGTTCAGATTTAGATATATCCCTCATACAAATGTTGATCCCAAATGTTTAACCGATTTTGGCCAATTTTACATATTTCATTATATTTCACCAATAAACAGACATGGTGAAAGCGCGTCACATCGTTCCTGGTTTCAATATAACCCCATACAAATGTCCTTTCCGATTTAACATTTTTTGTCAAACACATACATTTACAGGATGCAAAAATCCTTCCCGATTTCACTTTCTTAGCGAATTGAATTGCAATGAGAATTGTTTGAGTGATGCCCATATGTCCATACTTTGGTATGACTTTGGTATACTACTGTATAATTTGTATTTGTCTGTCGGACAATTGGATCAATTACCATATTATTTACCATATTCGTTAAATTTGACTAAAGATGAATTTATAGCATATAAATTATATACATATAATTTGTATGAACTACAAAAAATTGCTCCCATGAAATACCTGGGTTTAGTAATCAAATCGAGGTACATACGCAGGGAGTGGTGTAGGGTATTATATAGTCGGCCCCGCCCGACTTTAGCCTTTCCTTACTTGTTTTATTTCAAAAGAGTTTCATTTGAAATACAAAATCAGGCCTTGGAGCCAAAAATCTCAAAACTTCCACGTGATACATATAGAAACAGCTTGTCCGATGAATCCTGGGTAAAATGGTTGCATTCAATATACATTTTAATAGAGAAGATTCACAGAAAGTGTTAAGATTAATGTACAAAGAGTAAATTGTAATATACGTTTTTGAGTATTTTTCATCGCGTTCCTGGAAACTACTTCTCCTTAATACTAATGGATCTAATATTATGTTGCTTTCAAGTAACTCGTTTGCAATGGAAACAGAAGATTAACAAAAGTTCTAGCGAAACACAAGAAAATTATCACACAACAAATGTCAAATATTTGTTATTTAACAGCATTTATCATTTTATCGCTATAAACGCATATACGCTTTGTGTTATAATAAACATAAAAAATGTTAATGATAGATAAGTAAACATACGTACATACGTATACACAACCCCAATTTATGTGGGGTCATAAACAAACCCCTAAAATGTATGGAACAAATTGCGGAGATGAACACGAAGTGACCAACATCAACGACCGTATATACCCAATATATGAAACTTGATCTTTGTGCAAATAGATTGACCGTAGACGAACACAACGCGGGCAGTTTACTCTGCAGGGACGTGGTTAAGGTTGCTTGATTTCTAATGGATATACAGGGGCATATTTGTTAACTGTGGATTTTATGAACTTCATTCGTTATAACCGTAGCAGGTAAACATGCAAAACACAACCTTTCATTCAATATATATTCTTAAAGTGAAGATTCACAGAAATTGTAATAAATAAGTAAATTGTAATATTAGTTCCTGAAAACTACCCCTCTTTGATACTAATGGCTTTAATGTTATGTTGATTTCAAGTATCTCGCTATGAAAATGAAAACAAAAGTTCTAGCGAGACACAAGAAATGTCAAATATTTGCCATTCAAAGTTCAATTTTATATGCACCAGCATTACAAGCCAGGCCAGGTAGTTGTCGAAATGCGAATGTGAGCACATGAGCTATGAATTTTCAAGCGTATGTGTTTAAGGAATATGTATACTATAAAATAAACACAGAGTTTCGTAAAGGACCATTTAACAAAGTTTCACTCTACAGTGTAACATGGATTTTATGTACTTAATTCGTTATAACCGTTGCAGGTAAACATGCAAAACACAAACTAAATTCAATTATGTTCATCCAGTGAAAAAGTAGAGATCTTGCATTATATGCCAGAAATATGTTAACGCTGTTGTTTAGTCAAGTTTTGAAAGTACACTGGCCATTTATCAGTTACAGCTCTGCTCATAACTTGAAAACAAATACCTATTTTTTTAAACCATTTAAAAAACTAATATTAATGCACCGTTTCACGATGTTGAAAGAAAGCCACTCGCTCACTTTATAAAGAGTGATTTTTTTGAGGTTAGGATTTTCATGCATTAGTATTTGACAGATCACGTGGGATTTCAGACATGGTGTCAAAGAGAAAGATGCTCAGTATGCTTTGACATTTCATCATGAATCGTCTTACAAACGAACAACGCTTGCAAATTATTGAATTTTATTATCAAAATGCGTGCTCTGTTAAGAAAGTTCATTGCGCGCTTCCATTTTATGGTCAGTTTAATCGACCCACTGAAGCGGCTATTCGGGCTATTGTGACTAAATTTCGCACCAAATTTACATTGTTGGACATTAAACCACCAACACGCTTACGTAGAGTGCGAACTGAAGAAAATATCGCAGCTGTATCGGCCAGTGTTAATGATGACCACCAATTTTCGATTCGTCGCCGTTCGCACCAATTGGGTCTCTGTTACTCAAAAACGTGGAAATGCCAAAATTGGACTAAGCGGATGGACCACCTAAGACGCAGCCGCGGTCAACATTTAAATGAAATTATCTTCAAAAAGTAAATGTCATGGACCAATCTAACGTTTCAATTAAAGAACCGATGAGATTTTGCAAATTTTATGCGTTTTTTTAAAAAAAAAGTTATCAAGCTCTTAAAAAATCACCCTTTATAAGGCCGTCTGGACAATTATTTAAAACATATAAATGGGACCGGTCTCTTGTACATGGCTTTGTCAGTGGACCTCCTGCGGCATAATTTGGTCATACAGACAGTCTTAAAACCAGTACCTAACCTGACATGACCTCAAAAGACAAGCCCGATGTCCATTCTATAAAGTATAACATAAAGTTGTATTAAGTTAGCAGTATCCTCTGCAAAATAAAGCCAATACAGAAATTTTATCAGATATTAATTTTACCGAATATGTTTGATATTTAAGAGGTTAACCAATATTTTCTCAAATTCGTAACTATTAATATACCTACGGGAAAATTAACTGTAGGAACTAGATTCGTGGTCGATTAACTTATATATTTTATTTTCCATTTATTTATTTTTGAATAAATAAATATAAAATATTTCAAAGGAGGAATTGAGGGCGTATATAAAGTGTTGATATGTACATAAAGGCGCTTGTAGGCCAATGTGATTTCCGCGTCCCACTCTTTTATTGTTTATACACTCCACGAGAGTATTATGTCTTTGTGCATTTGTTTGTAACACCCAAAAGGAAACGAGTTAGACCCATTGTTAAGTATACCGATCGACTTAGAATCACTTTTTGAGTCGATTTAGCAATGTCCGTCTTTCCGTCTGTATGTCCGTCTGTCCACCTATTGTTGTAGTCAAATTACAGGTCGCAATTATAGTCCGATCTTAACAAAATTGGCGCAAGTAAGTTTTGTGGATCAAGGACGAACGCTATTTAATTTGAGGCAAATCGGTTCAGATTTAGATATAGCCCCATACAAATGTCGCTCCCGATTTGAAATTTTTCGCGCTAGAAACCACATATTGCGCCCGATTTACTTTAAATTTGGCACAACATCTTATATTCCAACTAGAAACACCTATGCAGAAAGTGGGTAAGATCGGTTCAGATTTAGATATAGCCTCCATACAAATGTCGTTCTTGAATTGACTTTTGCCGCTCTAGAAATCACATATTGTACCCGATTTTCTTCAAATTTGGCTTAACACCTTATAATCAAACTAGAAACAGCTATGCTGAAAGTGGGTAATATCGGGTCAGATTTAGATATAGCCCTCATACAAATGTCGCTCCCGATTTGACTTTTGCCGCTCTAGAAACCACATATTGTACCCGATTTTCTTTAAATTTGGCACAACAACTTATAATCCAACAAAAACACCTATGGTGAAAGTGGGTGTATTTAGCCCAAATACAAATGTTCTTCCCAAATGTTTAACCGATTTTGGCCAAACTATATGTATTATATTTCACATATTTCGTTCCAGGTTTCAATATAACCCCATACAAATGTCCTTTCCGCTATAACATTTTTTGTCAAACACATATATTTACAGGATACAAAAAATCTTCCCGTTTTCTCTTTTTTACTGAATTGAACTGTATTCGGATAGAAAGTGGAGTGTATCATATAGTCGGCCCCGCCCGACTTTAAACTTTCCTTACTTGTTTATATGTTATTATTGGCACTAATCTGGAAGTGACTGCGATATGAACATAGCGTAGGTCTGATAGCTGATTATGACTTACCAAAAATTCATTAATTTATTCTGGCAAAAAACATATGTATTCCATTTTTAGGCATAGCTCAATGCGACGCAGTAATTCTGAAAGACCATGTTGAGTAGATAATTTTTGTAAAATAAACTTATAGTCCAGCTGGTCTGAATTTATTTTATAGCCGGTCAAAGTTTTCATTTTTGGTTGAAGGGAGCATTATACTAAGCGAAAAAAGTGTCTGAGAGAAATTTTATTTTCAGTAGAATTGGAATTTGTGAAATTTTATGAGGATAATTTTTGTGGTAAATCATAACCAATGTGGGCCAATTTGACCCTTTAATCGAGAAAATCCAAAAAGTCCATTCAAAGAGGACATTAAAGGATTGATATGTTCTACTAAAAATATGTAAGAAATTTTTAGTGATGCTCACCGAAGACACCAATTTAAGCAAAAAAAAAATACTAGGGTTAAAATGGGTCCATGTTTTTTGGAAGATCGATCTTTTTCAAAAAAAAAAAAAATGTGGGTATTTTGGTAGAACACGATAAACCAAACAACACAAATTGAATATGTTTGTAAAATTTTCATTTAGTAGTCTCTATATGATAAAAAGTTACGCGGGTTTTCTAAAGGCACATTTCACAATTTTTGAAAGCCTGATAACTTGGGAAGCAAACTGTTATTAAATATAAATATATACATAAAAATTTATAAAAATGTGTATGATGTAATTTGATAACACGATGTACCCTTAATCTAGAAAAAAATTAAAACACGGCTAAAATAATAGTGAATTAGTCTGAATGTTTTAAAATATTTGTACGGTGCAATAAAGCAAAAACTATGTGGCAAAACCTTTTGAAATCACTCTATCAACCAACGCTTACCTCAATTGTTAGTAAAGATATTATTTTTATGAAAGCGTATTCATGCAGTAAAGTAAAGCGCCAAAAGATTAATAGATAGAAAGCCCCAGATTTTCCACTTAAAAAGATTATGTGAATAATTTCAAAATAATAAAATCCTGTAATTTCTTATACATATTTCTTATTTTAACCTCGTTAAATAGTAGTCCCGTTTTATCGAAAACTCCGGTAATTCGTAAAAAATGATGGTACCTTGCGATTATGAATTGGGCTTCAAAATAATGTGTGGAAGTTTTCAACTAAATTAAACTTTAGTTTGTTTTATGTGTTTCCCTAAAACAATTCGGGTTTATCCCTGTCCATTTGTAAGCTAGCCAGGTTTTTCCGTATGTTTAAAGTACTTCTGAAGAATTTTCATGCTGCGTATAGCACTTTCAAATTGGGTAAACCAATAACGAAATACAACGATTTTAATATACACTTTTTGTAGAAATAGTAATGCCTATAACTTTGCAAATAAATTTTAAAAATTTAAAGAGATTTTCAAAAAATCGGAGTGATGCGATTTCTTTGTCCGTTACTTATAAAAATTGTTTGATTACATTTTTATTACTTCTATTTGTCATACGTTATATACATGCTTTACTGTGAATATAAAACGGATAAATGCTAGCAGGACACTCTCAACCTTTTTTGTTACCACACTCTGACCATTAGTGCACGTACACATGTGTATGTTAGCATTAATGGATGTCTAACCTTTAGCCATAAACTGGATAAATAGCCAACAAAAGGTTTTAAGCAGCAACAAACAACGTCAACCACATCGCTGTGAGCATAGACGGTCAACAACTGTGGTAGCGGTGACAGGTATATCTGCGACAGAATAAAGCAAAACAAGTAAAAAAGCATTAAGTTCGGCAGGGCCGAATCTTAAATACCCTCGTGTCTATGCAGTGTACTGTATACACCAAATTTCATTTTTCTAAATTACCTTTACATTGCATGTCTACACCGTCAGAGTAATATATAAACCAAATATCATGATTTAATCTTCAGCCATTTGGTTGGCACCATATTTATCCCTTAAAAGTACGAATTTCGAAATATCCATTTATTTACATCTCTACGCAATTAGAGGTATCCATTATCCCAATGTCACGTTTCTAACGTTGTCCTTGTTGGCCCATTTCATCCACTAAAGGAATGTATGTTCAAAAACTAAATATTTGTTTCGCATTGCCGATATAAGCGCAAGTCTTATATTTCAGGTTTGAATATAAGACGAATATTTTCAGAAATGTTTTTTTAAATACTATAAATGTTGGGGTGTTTCAGTCCTTGTTTATTGAAAATATTGTAATATCAATAAATGTTTCAATGAGCGTAAAACTATAGTAAACATCTTAATTTAAATGGGATAGTCATTTTGATGAGTATCCTGGAAAACCATTTTTGCATCTATATTTATTGAATGCAACAGGCGGCATGATAATATGCCTATAACATTATTTACTAAATTTCACTAGAATTGATTGTAATAAAACAAGATTTGCATGACAGTTATATAAATTAGGAACCGACGTGGTCCACTTTCATTTCAGATATTCCTATGAGAAATATAACGTCATGTGACAAATTCCATTTTCTTGTTTATAGACAATAATGGCATCTTTACAGAACGATGGAATGTAAAAAATGATGAAACTTGCGATAGGAAGTCTAAGATTAAAAAATTGCTTATATCAGCCTGATATATCAGATTATATTTATGTTTTATGGCAGAAACATAAATGTAGTTCACGTATGACTTATTTGAAGCCAATTACGCAGCAGATTTTACCTACAAATTTATATATGTTGGGATTTCTTCTTTCTATTGCATACAGAACATGGTTCAATTATAGTTGTTCTTCATTGCTTGTATAACTATGTACAATATAGTCGTAAGGTGATTGCATAATTCTTTTTATCATTTTTATGTGTGTACTATAAAGTAGTATTATGCATCACTCTAAAGCAATTTTATTTTTTATATTTTATCATTTAAACTTGTCATATAAAAAAATAATATGTTATGAACATAAAGAGGATTAGTTTAAAAATTGTCATATAAAAAGTCGAAATTTTGTCCCTGAAAAGTTGATTAATAGAAAAGAAGACTTTTTTGTTCCAACGATATAAAATCTATAACTGGGGGTAAAGTCGATGAGGATATAGGTCAATCGGAATTTGAAATTCATTCCGTATCTAGGACCTGCTTAGCGTAGAAGTGCTACAAAAATACGTCTGTTCAGCAGATGTAAAAATAAGGATTTATAAACTTTCATCTGTCAAAAATTGTCTTAAGTATATATTCCTGAATTTAAACAAATCAATATGTCTTATTTTTTGTATCCTTTATCAAAATACATATGGGCATCTCCCAAAAAAGGTCTACCAAAAAATGAAATCAGATCACGCTAATAGATTTTAACTTTATTTTCTTCCTTATTTCGACAGCTTTTTTATTACGAAACTTGAAGTTAGCTTGTTCTCTTTTATTTTTATTAAAAATAGAAGTGTTATAACGAAAATTACTACATTTTTTTACTACGAGTGGAAATTTTTGTCCCGTCCGTTTTGTCGCGTCCGTATTTCTGCTGTACCCAATTAAAACAAGTAAGGAAAGGCTATGATACACTCCACTTTCTATCCGAATACAATTCAATTCGGTAAAAAAGTGAAAACGGGATAAATTTTTGATTGTTTCCTAATCACAGACTAATATGACCTGGTCCAATTTGTCAAATCGAAACGAATATTTGTATCTGGGCTATATCCAAACATGGAATAAAGTGACTAACTTTCACAATAAGTTCTTCCAGTTCAAATATAACGTGTTAAGCTCACTTTGAAGAAATTCGGTGAAAATTCGTGGTTTCTGTGGCGGAAAAAGTCTATCCGGGCGCGAAATTTTCTCTATGGGATATTTTGGAAGATTTGAACAGAATATGTTAAAATATGTGGTTTCTAGAGCAGAAAAAGTCAAATCGGGAGCGAAATTTTTATGGGAGCTATATATAAATCTGAACCGATCTGACCTTTTTTCACCATAGGTGTTCCTAGTTTAAATATAAGATGTTTTGGCAAAACTGAAGACAATCTGATGCAACATGTGGTTAAACTACATAATTTCAATAAAAGGCCAAAAAATTTAAATTCAAAATTTCATATACAATAGGATGGTATCGCTTTAACGACAATCGGTTATAGCGACCGAATTTCACATGTCCCTTGCATGCCGTTATAGGCGATTTCCACACCACCCTCTACTAGGGTATTTTGTCTTTGGGTCAGATCGGATCGGCTTCCACACAAATTGCACTCTCGATTTGACTTTTCCACTTTTCCACTAGAGCTCCCATACAAATTTCGCTCCCGGCTTGACTTTTTCCGCCCCAGAAATCACGTATTTTCACTGAATTTCTTCAAACTGAGCATAACACGTAATACTGAACTGAAAGAACCTATTGTGAAAGTGGGTAATTTCATTTCATGTTTGGATATTGCCCCGATACAAATATTCTTCTCGATTTGAAAAATTTGTTCAGGTATTATCAGCCTATGATTAGGAAACATACAAAAATCCTTCCCGTTTTCACTTTTTTGCGAAATATATTGATCTTTCTTTGAATTTGGTATCCTACTATTGAAAGTCGCATTTATGTAAGTCAATTCCAGTGTGTGTTCCTATAAAAAAGAACAATACACAACAACTACTCTAAGCAAAGTGTGTGTTTGGAAAGCTTTATCGTGCACTTATGCTTCTTTTCATGGTTGTGTTTAAACTGAAGAGGTTTGATTTTGGCCACTATTGCGTACGACAGACAAATCTCACAACGATGATCTTCGTCGGCGCACATTTTATTTAGGACCTGAAGTTGACTTCAATCACGCCGCCGAGTTCTAATTCCATCAAATCTTGCTACAAAAATAGACAACCCACTTAAAATTACAAAATAAAATATAACTGTCGACTTAGGCAACCTTCTACTATAAATATATGGATCTTTCTTTGAATTTGGTATCCCACTATATGATGACGTCTATAGAAAGTTTAATGATTGTATTTTGATTTGAAAGTCAATTTCAGCATGCGTGACTTAGGAACAACAGCTCCTTTAATGTGTCAAAGTAGGTAGAGCTTTACCATTCTTTGGAAGGATTATGATATTCATTATTTATTACTGGTCCAATATGCCTCACATGAAAAGCTGTAATTGCAAACATGTTTTTTAAATTCATCCGTATTATATATTTTGGGAAAGTATTCCCACTCCCAAAAAATAATTGTATGGGATACTAATATGAAATTATGGGAACATTGACTAATAATAATGAATATTGAATTAATTGCCAAAAAATAAAAGAAAAGGTATTAAAAACCAATACAAGTTGTTCATTCTCCTTTCCCAGAAAGACAGAACGAGCCGGCAAATCAGCCGAAAGCCGCCGCCGCCGATAATTCTTGGTCGGCTTGTAACTCTGCAAACGATGATATGGCAGCGGCTTAATACTACTTAGGTCCCACCATTTTCTCATATTAGAGAAAAACGCGTTTAAAGATTCACTTCTGCATGTGCTTTTATACAGGTATTGTTCTATATAGTATTTGTTCTACATAGCAATGAAAAATTCCAAATCTTCAAATAATTCGAAAAATTTATCCTAAATATTCGAATAATCAATATTATTCCAAGTTATAAGATTTTGCATAGAAAAATACTGAAATCGTTACCATTTCTGTGTTACAAATTGATATAGGAGGATTGGTCGGTGGTTCCATTTGGCGCCATTTTATGGTCCCGTCCTGTCCCGGGATCTCGGGAAGTAAAAAATACGGGAAAATGCAAACCTTCATCAGCAACGAGTATCAACTTCCGACCACTGTAAAACTCGAATCACTTAATACTTTGACGTAAGGTAAGCGGCGTATAAACAGCAAGTACGATTAGAATGTTTGAGCAAATTTCATCATCGAATTTCAAATTGCACATTCATGCGAAGTCCTGCGAAATTGTCCTATCCATTAAAGGATTTTATGATTTAAATTCAAAAACAATTGCAATTGAATGTCGAGTGCTGGGTTCTGCTAGTACATATATATATTTTGGAATCAGTATGATTTTTGATTTGCATTCTGATATGCTTCATAAAATCCAAAAAATTCTTCCTTCAATTATTTGACGATATTTCACGAACTCAATACTATTTATTACAATCAAAGTAGCCAATTGAGTTTGTTATAGTAAGTAATTGATTTTAACATCGATTAAATATAACATTTTCATATTATTTGAAACTGTTTTCAAATTAAATGAAACATTTTCCGTATTAAATGAAACCCTTTTCGAATTGAATAAAACTTACTTTCGAAAATATTAACTACTTGAATATTTTTTTGGTGAATCGTATCAAACAAAAAATAATAAGCAATATTAAAGCGCATATGGAAAGGCCTTAGGGCATAAATGGTTAATGAATGCGGATGAAAGGGACAACAATTGAAATAGTGGATTAAATTACACGAAATAAATGATGAAGTACATTGAAACAAATTTTTTGATACTGAAGCATACTAAAATAGAGTATGAGACTCAATCTAAGTACATTTGCAGTTAAAATGAGTAAATAAAACTGATTTTGAATAAATTTTACCTGATTTGAGTATGTACGTACCACATTCAAGTAAACAAACTTAAATTAAAGTAAAGGCATACTGTGCAAACAGATACCAATTTCCTTAATTTTAGTACATTTTTACCAGAATTTAGTTCACTTTTTTCTGAGTGTAAGAAATTATTGAAGACAAACTTGAAAATAAATAGAAAACCAAAAAATAAAGGGGAATATTAAAAAAAAGAAAATTCAAAAACGAAAAAGTATTGAAAAGTAGATATGCAAAATAAAAGAAAGTGGTATATATTATCCATGTATACATACATACACATGTTCCACATGTCTAAAGAAGATTTAAGAGCAGTGATAATATTTACCTTAAAAGGCAATTTCTTAAGAATATATGAATTCACACATTCGGCTACTATTCGCCATACGACCATACGTTACATCCCGGGTTTACTTCTACGATATCCCTAGTCAAGGGCATGAGCGTTTCCACAAAATGTGTGTATTTTTTCAGATATTGCTTTCATTTCGCAACAAAATCTAGGCGGTATTACATCGTAATCCAGAGTATGAAATATCTATGTTTGTAAGAAAATTGCGAGTTCTTTAGAATGTTTTCAAGAACATATGTTCTCAAACAGAAAATTGAATAAATTTGCAATTGGAATTGCATTCATGCATAACTACATGCAACTTCTGTTATGTATAAGTTCTCGTGAAACGGACAAGTAGTCAGTGTTTCCAACTCATTCGAGACAAAAAACACTACGAAAAACTGTTCAGAAACCACTTCAAACTATTAGAAAAAATATAAATACCTACTAAATGTTTCTAACAACATGAAATACTCTTGTTGGTCCGAACTTTATCGTAGATGAAGTGTATCCAATCTTCAAATACTCCATGAGTCGGATCTTTCATCAAGATGCATTTTGGGGCCATTGTTCTTTGGAAAAAACGGACATTTAGAGATCATGTACAATCTATCATTTTCAAAAACAATTATATAAAGCTAAATTGATTTTTCTAAAAACGAGTTTACTTAGACCAAGAGGTCCATTGTGATACCACGGGCTTCTACACTCCTCATCGGAATCAATCTGTGCTACTCACGAATCACAATATCTTACCAATACAGTGGCTTAGAATCAAAATCAATCGTCTTAAATTCAATAACTTTTGTTCTAGGAAACAGTTGAGAATTAGACAAGAATCCAGGGATTATTAGGATAATCGGGCAATAAAAATAGCCTAAAGTTGACTAATTTTCGCATTTTTTGATTTTAAAGAAGTTTAAAATTTATATTTTTTGTTTTTATGTTTTTTTAACATTATTTTTTCATTAAAGATTTTACACGTGACAGGTACAAATTACATCATTTAAACAGGCAAATTAAATTTGTGTTGCATCTTTTTGTATGAATTTATTTCCTTTTTCAGTATAGGCAAGCTATTCAAAATTCTTGTTGTTCCTATTGTAGATGCTGTAATTATTTTTTCTATGAATTGAGCTTTTCCACATTTTCTTTCTGATTTGTGTATTAACGACTCTGTTTTCATACTTCTTCATTAATCTAATTTAGTTTTCTTCGTTTGGATCATTCGAATATTTCTTCAAATAAGTTTGATAGTCTTCCAACATTTATTTACGCCATCCACTTAATATCGAATTATTGGTTCGCTTTCTAGCCACTACAAATTGTGCGTGAAGCTATATTCACCAAACAAGGCACGTCGACATCCGCTGTCAAAATAAATAACTTCGCAAAAAATAGGAGGTCCATGCCTCCATGAACTTGGCAGACGCCAGATAAAAAAGTAAGGAATGGCTAAAGTCGGACGGGGCAGACTATATTATACAATTGTGACGCACTCTCATAATATATGTTTCAAGGTAAAATACAACGTTCTGCCAAAATATTAATAAGTATTATTTAAATGAATGTATTTGACAAAAAATTTTAAATCGGGATGGAAATTTGTATGGGGGTATATTAAAACCTGAAAAGATGTGACCCGCTTTCACTATATATCTTTATAGGTGAAATATAATATATAAAGTTTGTCCAAAATCGGTTAAATATTTGGGAGCAACATTTGTTTGGGGACTATAAAAATATAAAATCCTGTACAATATGTGGTTTATAGAATGAAAAATTCAAATCGGAAGCGACATTTTTTGGGTGCTATATCTTAATCTGAACTGGTCTTACCCACTTTCAACATAGGTGTTTCTAGTTAGTAATAAGATTTTGCAGATCTTGTTATATTTCAATCTACCTACTCTACATCTACTTTGAAAGTGATCTATAAAGGCCCACTTTTTAATGTAGCGCCCTTACAAAAGGGCCCCAATTTTTATTATTGTTACTCTAGGAACCGCATTTTACATCGGAAGTTAATCAAATTTTGTAGATTACATTATATTTCAACTAAGAATACATACTATGAAAGTCAAATGTATGGGTCCATATTTTGGTGTAACCCCCATACAAATTAGGCCCACATTCTACTCTGTTACTACCGTAGAAACCATATCGTGCATTGGATCTCGATACAATTTTGCAGATCATGTTATATTTCAAGCAATAACACTTACTTTGAAAGTGATCTATATGAGCCCGGAAGTTTTTCAAATTTTGCAGATTATATTATATTTCAACTAAGAATACATTCTATGAAAGTGAAATATATGTGTCCTTGCATTGGTATGGACGTGAAAAAAGACTTGTGTCTCCCAGTTTTGGCCATGCACTTTTATGGGCCCCAAAGATTTGGGACCTCGGTGTCATTTTTGAAAAAAAAGTGATCATTTTTCAGGCTCATATCTCGCAAGCCGTTTGGAATTTTGATTTACTCTCTGAGGCAAAGTTGTAGCCCAATTTTTTTGGGGCCCATAAAAGTGCATGACTTTGGGCAAAATTGAGAGACACGGGTCTTTTATCTTAGTGCATTTGGTTTTTTTTGGTCCAACTATTTGGTGTAAAAATGTAGCAAATCGGTGTAAATGTTCATATACTATACGGCAATTAGCTATGCTACCGCGGGCATTGCTCGCAGGATCTTCCGTTTTGTACCTCTTCATCGCGTTGAGAAGATAATAATTTATAAATTTCTATATTATTCCTTAAAAGTTTTTGAAGGAAAAAAGTCAAACTATTTTCGGAGCAAATATAGTTTTGACACCATAATATAGATAAGAAACCACATTTTGCTGTAAATAAGTTGTATGCAAAAGTTCGAAAAATTCTGTGTATTATGAACAAATATGAAAACTATGCCAAAAAATGTCAAAAGATACAAATTTAAACTTTTTAAATCGAAAAATAAAAAAGTATACATCTTAGGGTTATTTTCTAAAAAATAAACCCGTTTTTGATTTTCATTTATTTATTTCAGTCTTCCGTACAGACTCTGAATGAAAAAATATTCTAAAAATAAATTAAATCTAATATATTTAAAATGAATACTCAGTTGCCGGATTAATTGGTTCATGGGCAGAATAACCAGTTCTATGAAAATATCTATAGTATAGGTTATTTTGGTGCAAAGTACAAAGCAGTCTTGAGCAGTCAACTAACCCATTTATAATTTAATAAAGAAAAAATACTACGTCTATTTTCAAGAGTTTTCCTGGAAGCCAGTCCACATTTTCAATATACAAAGGCTGAGTTTATTAAATTTCATTGAACGTACAGCGAATTTCAAACATCGTTTTTGAACACGCTCAATTTTATCAACGTATTTAGCACAAGGAGGAATCCATCCATGGGAACAATATAATTCGTATGAGTAGCAAAAGTAAACTTATCATCACAACAACACCTAAAACCAAAATGGCATCTAACATACTGGATTTCTATGCAATGTTTATATGTTTTCTTGAGCCCTAGTAATCCAGATTGCAGTAGAAAACAGTACTATAAAAAATAAAACCCCGGTGGAACCAGACGAAAAAACGGTTTCGAAAATGGTTTTGATCAGCGCTCGGACCAAACGGCTTAAGGGTTATGAAATTTGCTGGGTAATTCCCAAATATGACGGAGAGACGGACTAAGAAAGGGTTTTTCGATATTCGTACTTTTAGGTGGTACCAACTAAAGTAGTGCAACTAGAATAGTGATGGGGGAAAGTGACTTAAAATGTGTAAACCACGGAGCAAAAATGGATTACAAAAGGGTACAAACCAAACTTTTGCAATAAATTAATTAATCAATTAATTCTTCGAAATGTGTGCTTTGTTGCTAGGACTGCGAAATTCGGCGTGTAAATTCCACTGACCGTGTAAAAGCGCTATGTAAATGGACCTTTCAAACTGATACAAAAACGGATAAAAATGGTGCCAACCAAGGTGTTATAGCTGGATTGGATAAACGAAACACCAACGTACGTTGCATAAAGTAATTTTTAAAAATAAATCTGCCGGCTGCATCTAGAAATATGATATCAACTATGTAAAAGGAAATGTGGGTGTTATTTTTTTCGAAACTGGGTGGAAAAGGGATAAAAATGATATACGCCAAGGGATAGCGCAATTCGGCAAGCACTATCGGCACAACCTAGTTATCTAAAAGTAAGTTTTAAAATTACTATTTTGGATTTATCTATATCCACCAATAGAAATTAAATAAATATTATCTAAAACAAAGACGGATAAATCTGATAATAAATAACTGAGTTTTTCGCGCGAAAAATATACTATAAAAGAGTCAACGATTTCCCCAAAAGCAGAATACGCAACACTTTGATCGAATATTTTGGCATGCCGAATATTTGGACATTACCTAAAATTATTGGAATATTTTTGGGAGCTACAATCCTTGCACCAATTGAATATACCCTTGCAACATTTAAACTATTGCACAACTTTTATTTACAAAGTCGTATAGTTCTAAATATCGTTATCCTAATATAAAACGTTTTCATCCTCCTGTATAAATAGATTTTCATGAGTTGGGTCTCTTTCATATTAGGGTATCGATATGTATTTTATAGATTAAATTTCGTAGCTCTATGAGAAAAATCAAGGGTTATTCTAGTTTATACAATAGAGAGTCATAAATTACAAAAAAGAAATTGCAGCGCAAAAATGCTCAATTTCCTGTAAGTGTTTGGAATTCGATTGGTGTGCTGTTTTCAGATTTGTATGAAGGAAATGTCAGCACACACTTCTGCAATACTTATGTGTATTCGGAACTGCACATTAGAATGGGTAACAACAATTTCCACATTTTTCGCCACTGTTTTTATACACTCCACGAGAGTATTATGGCTTTGTGCATTTGTTTGTAACACCCAAAAGGAAACGAGTTAGACCCATCGTTTATTATACAGATCGGCATAGAATCACTTTCTGAGTCGATTCAGCAATGTCCGTCTGTCTGTCCGTCTGTCTGTCTGTCCATCTATTGTTGTAATCAAATTACAGGTCGCAATTATAGTCCGATCTTAACAAAAATTGGCACAAGTAAGTTTTGTGGATCAAGGACGAACGCTATTTAATTTGAAGCAAATCGGTTCAGATTTAGATATAGCCCCCATACAAATGTCGCTTCCGATTTGACTTTTTCCGCTCTAGAAACCACATATTGTAGCCGATTTTCTTCAAATTTGGCACAACATCTTATAATCGGACCAGAAACACTTATGGTGAAAGCGAGTGAAATCGGTTCAGATTTAGATATAGCCCCCATACAAATGTCGCTCCCGGTTTGACTTTTTCCGCTCTAGAAACCACATATTGTACCCGATTTTCTTCAAATTTGGCACAACGCCTTAGAATCGAACTATAAACACTTATGGCGAAAGCGAGTAAGATCGGTTCAGATTTAGATATAGCCCCCATACAAATGTCGCTCCCGATTTGACTTTTTCCGCTCTATAAACCACATATGGTACCCGATTTTCTTCAAATTTGCACAACGCCTTATAATCGAACTAGAAACACTTATGGTGAAAGCGAGTGAGATCGGTTCAGATTTAGATATAGTCCCCATACAAATGTCGCTCCCGATTTGACTTTTTCCGCTCTAGAAACCACATATGGTACCCGATTTTCTTCAAATTTGGCACAACGCCTTATAATCGAACTAGAAACACTTATGGTGAAAGTGAGTAAGATCGGTTCAGATTTAGATATATACATACAAATGTCGCTCCCGATTTGACTTCTTCCGCTCTAGAAACCATATTCGGATTTTCTTCAAATTTGGCACAACATCTTATAATCTAACTAGAAACACCTATGGTGAAAGTGGGTAAGATCGGTTCAGATTTAGATATAGCCCCCATACAAATGTCGCTCCCGATTTGACTTCTGCCGCTCTAGAAACCACATATTGTACCGAATTTTCTTCAAATTTGGCACAACATTTTATAATCTAATTAGAAACACCTATGGTGAAAGTGGGTAAGATCGGTTCAGATTTAGATATAAAATTATTTATATATACAAATGTTGCTCCCAAATGTTTAACCGATTTTGGCCAAACTTTACATATTATATTTCACCTATAAACATACATGGTGAAAGCGGGTCACATCGTTCCATGTTCCAATACACCCCCATACAGATGTCCTTACCGATTTAAAATTTTTTGTCAAACACATACATTTACAGGATACAAAAATCCTTCCCGATTTCACTTTTTTACCGAATTGAATTGTAATAGGATAAAAAGTGGAGTGTATCATATAGTCGGCTCCGTCCGACTTTAGACTTTCCTTACTTGTTTCACCTTAATGTCACCCAAATGAGTATCGCTTTATTTCTGCGACATTTTGTAGATGAAATAAATTGAAATGCAGTAATTTAAAAAAATAAGGAGTTAGTTAAAGTTTTGTGAAATTTCAATACTTTCATTACTTCAGTATTCAGCGGTTTAGTTCTCGAAAATCGGAAATCAAATAAAAAATAATTTGTAGCTCAAAACTACAACATTTCTCACATGACGGATGTTATTTAAAATAGAAATGCAAGTTATATTTAAATTGATCTTATCGTTCAGATCTAAGTAAAAAGCGGGTGACGAAACATTCAAAAGTCGCTGGTAACTTTTAATTGTATGAACCGCGATCCAGTTTACTGCACATCCTCAGACACACGTTCACACATTTGCATTTATATTTCAATGCGTGTGCTCCAGGAAACCAACACGAAAATCTTCATGTCTTTGCAAACTTTATTTTTTTTTTGTGGCACATATATTTTCTTTGTGTTTGCTTTTTCTTGGTTCGTTTTATCCTTAATATTTATTTGCAAAAGTTTGTAAACAAAAGGAAATTGTGGGATTTTTTAAAGAGAATTTATTATACATACTTTACAAAAGACGGAAGATACCAATGTATCTGTACGTTTGTCTCTATAGAAACCAGCAGGCGTAGATATTTTGTGTCGTTGTTTTACATATGTACAGTGGTTGCCAAACCATATGCAACTAAAGGTGACTTACTTTAATATGTTCTATAAGTTTGTAAATTGGAATCACAAAGAAAACAATGTTGTTTAAATAAAGCATTACAATACAGCATTAAGATTTCAAATAATTAACTAAATTCGCATATTCTGTTATAATTTCTTTATTATCGTCATTTTTATCGATAAATATAAAAATTGGTCGGGACAAAACATATGCGATATTTTTGATTTTTTTTTATCTCTCGTTTCTCGTATTAGTAATTAATAATCCTGTATTAGAAAATTTTTAGGAATATTCAATTTTATTTATTACAGAGTGGAAATAGGGGGCAGGTATGTTTGGGGAAAATGTTGGCGAGTATAAATTAGTGTAGGTCGTTCTTATATTTAACTCAGCTAGGGGCGATTCCAGGACAGTTTTTTGTCTTACTGTCATAACAAAAATTATAAAAAATAACAAATTCGTATGGGGACCACCCTAAGGGTGGACGATAGGAGGTAAGTATATTCAGAGCAAATGTGGGGGTTGAAAAATATTGGGTGTTGGTCATACATTTAACTCCACTAGCGGGGAGTTAAATGTATGACCAACACCCCTAACGAGTGGAAAGTATGTGTGTTCGATAAAAATGTTGGGGAACGAAAATTATTGAGGGTCGGCGTTACATTAACTCCTCTGGGGATGACTACGAGGCAGTTTTGGGACTTTATGTGTATTTTTACCTCTTTTCCCTCACCCTTGACATCGATGATCACCATCGTACACTCACCCCACCACCCCCATTTTTTGGTTCATTCATTTTTTTCCGAACCTCACAAAATAAGGGGTTCCAGCATATCAAAATCGAAAAGTCGTGCACTATTCCATCCCTATTGTACACCGTACAATTTTATGAACAGACTTGTGAAAAACGACTCAATTTTCTCTTCCTATATGCAAACTGAACAATTGCTATACCCAGTTTTTGATCGAAAAAATCAAAGACGTCCTGTACGAGGCTGCATTTTGCATTTTACTACTCTAATTTGTACTACTCTAATAGAAAAACAAGTAGGACAATCGAAAGTTGGGCTGGGCCGACTGTATTACATTCTCCACCTTCTGATGCAATAAAGTTAGTTATTACCAAACCTGAACTCTGACAAATTTTAACAATAAAATAAGTTAAGATGAACCAATTTTTGACATGTTGAAATATAAGTGAATGTTTAATGCCGTACTATGCATTATGTTCTTTATGGACCAGCGTACTTTGTATTCATTGATTGTGGTACATTTTTATGGGAGCTGTATCAAACCAAGGGTGAACAAAATTCTGTTCGACAGCAGATATACCTACATACGTTTCTATAAGTGTTATGATGAATTTTATAGGAATCTAGAGCCTCATTAATTTTGGGTTGAAGAATGTCGAATTCCCATATTATCTTTTGATCTTCTTTGTCCTGTTCTCGTGCAGAAATCTGTTCCATATTTCACTATTACATAATTTGACCACATACTGCATGGTGGAAGAAGGGGTAATGACATCTATATATATGAGTGAATCTGTGTTTGTAAGTTTGCTTGTTCTCTATGTAGCAGCAGGCTAAACCACTGAACCGGTCTTCTTGATTTTTTCACAGTATGTTTATGCTGAAACATAGGTGAAAATAGGCTATATATAAATTTTTAATATTTTTAGTGGGCGCACAAAGCGTACATAATTGGGGATTTATTGGGTTTTTATAAATTAACATATTCTGAGTACTGTTGTAGAGATAGTCTTGAAGTGAAAGTTCACTAATTGTTAGTCTGCGCAGTTGTGCCAAAATTGGGAGGTATTTGAAAAGTGGACGTAACTTATATATATTATACGTATAACGTATATTCATTTCTATGACACCGAGAGTTCGGAAATTGTGTGTAAGTAGATCCAGCACCAATATGAGTAGTTGTGCCGAAACTGGGCGGTATTGGAAAATTGGGCGTAACAACTCCCATATGAAGTTTAAACCTATCATCGAGTATATTCATTTCTATGGCACCGAGAGTTTGGAAATTGTGTGTGAGTAGATCCAGTGTAAATGCACGTAGTTGTACAAATATGTGCGTGACCCCTTACATGCGAAGTTAAAACCTGTATATATATTCGCCGTATATAGTATATTCGCTTATATGACACATGAGAGTCTACTTAAATGTGTGAGTTAATTTAGTTGTAACCTGCTTAGACAATATACAAATGGGCGGAATTTGAAAGATGGGGAAATTTTGATTTGAATATTGTTAAATTACACGTTTTTTCTGAAATTTCTTAGCACAATAGTAACGAAAGGTTACAAAAAAAATAGCCATTTGTCAAAAGCCAACATAATTCAAGAACACGGAAAATTTATTATTTTTTAGTTTCTTTTTTGTATTGTTTGATTAGAGAACGATCTGATTAATTTTCTATGTGTTTTGAATGTAATATATTCGAATTCACGCTATTCGATTAAGTAAGTTCTTCTTACGTAGGATGTTTTTTGTTTCGGTAATGGATAGAAGGAGAATCACACTCAACCAAAAATCAATTTTATTTTTGATATTTTTTCCCTTATTCGCCTTAAATTAACGTTCTGTTTTTCAATGTTTTTCATGGAAGTACATTGATTATTTTAATTTTACCGTTTGTTTTTCTGTCTGGCGAAGCGGGCGGGGGTTAAGATAGTGGAATATGTAGGAAAAAGTTTGTGAAGAATAAAAAGGCATATTGATAAAATCTTATCGGTCAACGAATATTTTTCATATTAAGAATATTTTTCAGTTAAGAATTCTCTGAGAATTTATCACATTAAAAGTACAAATTATAAAATTGTTCTATGCACAAATTTGTTTAGTTTTTTGTAAACCTTAATTTCTACCGATATTTGTAATTATAAAAGTGCAGAATAAGGAGTTTCCAATTTTCCTTGAAAAGTTCAAAACGTTATATCCAAAAAAACTGATCTCATTTGCTGCAATATCTAGAATAATATCTCAATCGAGTAAATACCGTATGTGAATAAAGATGATGTTATAAATTGAAGAAATTGAAATTGAAACTGACAGAGAATTCCAAGGATTTCTATCACGGTGTCATTTATTATTGTTTACGAATTTTTTAACAATCGCTACCGTGTAAAGGTTGTAACATTGAAGATGAGAGAGAATTTCCCTATTTTATAGTTGATGACCTTAAGTCATACGAAATATATCGTTGTGGTTGGATCACGACCGCAGTTATATATCCAACATCATCTCAACATAAGTAAGGAAAACCTAAAGTAGGGGCCGACTATATGATACCATCCACTTGCAATTCAATTCGCTAAAAAGTGAAATTGGGCAGGATTTTTGTATGGTTTTTTTCCACATTCACATTTTATTAATGTGGTGTGTGCTTTATTACTTGGTGCGATGTTTTTAATGGATATTCGGCAAATAAGTTATGCTTCTCATTCATTTGTGAAAATCATTTACTTAAATAGGTTGGGTATGTTTTGAAAAATCGCTGCGATGATACCGGGCGATACCTTTCACAGGATGGCAATCATGATAGTGGTAGTGTGCATCCAAATAATAAATATCACCTTGTCATTTGTAAATAAATTTGCATACTATAAAATATAGATGACTAGACTATTTTCTTGAGTCAGGAGAGTTTCCCAGTTCAGTAAAATAAATATTTATTGCACAACGAACTTGTTACAGAATTCAATTCAAACATCTTTTCAAGTTTCAAAATTAATTAATGTATGCAATCAAAATATGCAAGTGTATATTTGAATTAAGAGCAGACAATGCATTTATGGCCTCATAAGATATTTCTTATTTTATTGGAATATGTGGACGCTTAATAGTCATTAGTGCATTAAATAAAATGTTTATGTTGTCTGTTCTTTGTCCTGTCGCTTCGAAAACTTTTTTTTAGTCAGCTATATTGACATTTGCAATAAAATATTGTTACTTGCGTTTTCTATAGCATTGTTTAAAATATTTTCAAACGACTGACTTCATTTTTTTGGCGTTCGGATACACACCCAAAATTTACTTTTTCCGAATTTTAAATTTGTTCATATGGGCATCTCCCAAAAATGGTCTACCAAAAAAAGGAAATCAGACCACACTAATAGCTTTTAACTTTATTTTTTCCTTATTTCGACAACTTTTTTATTACGAATGTTGAAGTTAACTTGTTCTCTTTTATTTTTATTAAAAGTTGAAGTGTTATAACGAAAATTACTAAAATTTTTTACTACGAGTGGAAATTTTTGTCCCGTCCGTTTTGTCGCGCCCGCATTTCTGCTGCACCTAATTAAAAAAATTAAGAGATAATTCTCATATTTCATAAATCTATGAACAAAATATATCCTCTGACCTTCATTTACATGTATATATGGAAAAACAAAGTTCTCAAATAATCGCTGAACTTTGTATATTTGTATAAGATCTTCAAAAGCACTTCTGTTTTGTCGCGTCCGTTTCCGTGTAAAATTGTTCATATTTTTTTTTGCTTCCCGGGATGCAAACCCTAATGAAATATAATGCGTTCTGCCAAAGTATTCTGTAAATGTTTATGTTTGACAAAAAATGTTAAATCGGAAAGAATATTTGTATGAGGGTATATTAAAAACAGGAACGATGTGATCTGCTTTCAACAAGTATGTTGATATGTGAAATATAATTGTAAAGTTTGACCAAAATCGGTTCTGTGCAGTTTTAATATGTCTCACGATCTTATATTGCCCGTACAACAAGGAGTGGGAAACGAATGAAATGTTTTTACTGCTGCTTCGAATGCAACCCCGATGAAAATGCGCAAACTCCAACCCTTAGTGTCATACCCCGGTTCGGATTAGCAATGCTGAAATGCTAAAATAATCTTTGGTGTTGTTATAAAGCCAAACAGAAAAATCTGGTGTTTAGTATCATGTCATATGCTAAGGATCACGGTACTGATCATTTGTAGTATTATTATTTTTTGGAAATGCCCATAACTTTTGAAACTTGAAATAAAAGTACAACAATTTTCTTTACAGACTTTTTTGTTAAATCTGTCGCGTACATGCTTCTACGACAAACAAAGGAAATGCAAACAACACCGGTGAAAGCATCACTGGGATGGCACTATTCGTAGTAGTTGGATTATCACATGTTTCACCATCGTTATCTATGCGATTCTCCCAGCTTGTTGTTCGGCATTTGTCGACTCATTGCAACAAGGACAAGAACAGACTTTTTTTCTGTGGCATAACACAAACGCAGCCTGGTTGTTTGAAATCATTGTACGCTCCAACAATGTTCCTACTCTTGTGTCTCATTAGTTAGCATTGGAAAAGAAAGAAACACAATAGCACCAAAACGAAGATTTATAGGGTGCTTCCTGACGAAGTGACAACAATATCAACTTTTTTCCTTACATAATTCGTTGGTCTGTTAGATAATATATTATGGAAGTTGGATACAAAATTTATTAAATAAAGTTCGTACTCTCTGGTGTGGACAAATAAAATATAGTTTTTGCTGAGACATTGATATAGTTGGTTAGTTGTTTTACGTAGTCGCTTCACGGGTGCGTCAAATAGTGCTTTAATGAAACCCGATTTAACTAAAACTAAATGTTTGCCAAAAATATTTTGGGCATTCCAGTTCACACCTTTCAACATTTTACGAAATTGAGAATTGAAAAAATTTAGTTTTATTTAAAACTGGAATATCCCACTCATATGCCGTTCGATTTTTAAATGAAATGTTGTGTTTTAATCTTTTTAAACGTATTTTTAAAATAAATTCACAAGAAGGTGACTCAAATTCTAGAAAAAGGCTCCTTTTTAATGAAAGAGTCAGTCAAATCATATCTTTTAATTTAAATATTTTGGGAATATTTTAAAAGTTTTAAAATTTTTTTGGTGAATGTTGTTTAATGGAACATTACGTTGGTCACAAAGAATAAGGGGCATTTTTGCCTTCCTATGATAGGTCTCAACCCCCCTAAAATGTGACAATAGGCCATAAAGTGAGATTGAGAAAGATTTAGTCCACTCGGATAGCAATAACACAAATTTGCAAAAATGTAATTTAAAAACATAATACTCTCGTGGAGTGTATAAAAATAGTAATTTTCCAACTCTAAATTAAAACTATTTCGCCTATAAGTCTGATACTGATGATGATAGAACAAATAATTCTTAAAAAATATGATCTTATTCATATCTTTGCTAAGTTAACCCGAATAGTGCTGTAATTATTTTTTCGAATTTTGAGATAAAACTTTCATGTTATCAGTGTTCCACACCAGAGACTTTGGTGAACGTCTTTTGTGTGTGACCATATGATCACGCCAGCTCCACCCGGGTTAAATATATAGCCCCAAATTTTAATTTCCATGCGGACGTCATTATCACAATAACTATTTCAAATATAAAAAATATTTCTTTTATATAAAATCATATAGCGTAAAGGTTTAATGACAGAAGACTACACATTTATTAGGTAAAATGGCTCTTGAAGAGTTCAGGAAAAGTTTCCTGCATTCGCATACAACTTGTAAAAGAAATTGACGTTGTTCCTCGTCATTCGTCAATGTAAAATTACATACTTGTATTAATCATACGCCTCCCTCCGCCGTGTCATTGAAACTCTTATGGCGTTTACCATATTTTAGCGATTAAATAACTTAAAAATAGAGTCCGTGGAGATACAAAATAACCGACTTCTTTGTCTAAAAATAACCATATTTTTCCAAAATTTATTTTTGTTTCTACGGCCCTATCGTTCAACTATATTTACCATCATCTACTTCTTATGTTAATCTATCAACCATACTTTTTTATGCTTTTTCCCAAACTATGCTACTTGCTCCGAATTCAGATGATTAATTATTTTACACAAAGTCGTTTCTGCAATTTATTTATCTATAGGTCTATACAGGACTAACATTTTTAATAATTGTAGGTCATCGTTGGGGATAAGGATGGGCTTGTGGGAATAAACCATTCTTTTACATAATTATTGCTCATAAATAAGTTTTTCTCTGATTCAGTTAGAGAAAGTTGATCTCTGAAAAGGCAAATTAAAAATAAAGACAAATAAATTGCCATCGGAAAACACCTGGCGTTATGAGTAGTTCCTGGTTGGAAATAATTTCACAACAGCCGGAATTTTTGAAGCTATTTGTACTAAGATTGTTTCTTTGTTGTCTACTTATGACAAAATGCTCTGAGTTATGATTAGACCTCGGGTTTTTGCATATTTTTCATCCGATTGGAAATCAAGTTTGCATTTAGAATTTTTATCATTCAAATATAAAATGAAATGAGAGCATGTCGAAAATAAGAAAAACAAATGCAAAAAATATGCCAAAGGTATGCAAAAAATTGAGGTTATATTTTTATTTATTTAATTAACACTGTAATATAGTTTAAATGTGTGATTTTTTAATATTTTATATAATGCAATAAATGAAATAGGTTTATATTAGATGTAGTTAATTGCTTTAATGTTTCAGAAAGCTGAGACCCTCAAAATTGTTAAAAATTAAATTTTCTATTAAATAATGGTAGAATCAGACTTCTACATGAAGATTTTTTGTAAATTTGACCCTCAGTGAGGGTTAAATTGAGATAAAACTTTCCAAATCTCATTTTCTAGCCCGCTGTCACAATTTTTAGGTTTGAGACAACTGAATTGTTAAAATCAATTTTTCGTGATTACCCTAATGGAACATTCTCAAAGTAGTAATATGCATATAGAGCCCTTAGCGCGGAATGATCGCAAGCGCCAAAACACACATTTTACAGGAGAAGGTTTTTATTGATTATTTTGAAATATTTGCATAAAATGAAATATGTTTTAATGCAAAATGTTTTAGTTCCGCCTTACCCAACGAATTATTATTAAAAATTGATCATTTGTTTACATCATACGGTACTTTTGGCGCTTGCGATACAAATATTGTACCTGCGGCTACAAAAACTGAAAAAACTGTGGCGCTTACGATATAAGTTTTTTTTTCGATTAAACCTCCAAATTTTAGTAAAAACACACTTTTTATTATAAAAAAAATATTAAAACAAATTAATAAAATAGATAACAATACTTTCATAAAGGGAAAATGAACAGTAAAGTAATTCAAACCGATAATAAAAAAACAATTTTAGACACATTTGAATTCCTATGATAAATAGTTAAATTTCATATAAAAGTTTTTATGTAATATCGATATTGAATTTTTCTTTGAACGAATAATTAAATTAATATTCATTTCATCCACCCTACTATCTGCAAAATATCTATATTTAAATTTTGCGCAAAATCACAGTTTTTCAAACAATTAAATTTTATTTTAATATTTGGCGGTTGAAATGCTGTAAAAATGAATTCCAGTCCTTAAAATGTAAATAATTTAGTAAAATACTTTCATAACACATCGGTCCCGTTAGTATCCACCTCCAGGATGGATACTAACTTTGTCATTCCGTTTGTAACACCTTGAAATATCGACCTGAGACCCTATAAAGTATTCTTGGTCGTCATAAAATTCTAAGACGATCTGGCCATGTCCGTCCGTCTGTTGAAATCACGCTAGCAACTAAACGAAAGGAGCTAGGACGTTTGGTGTATACATTTCTCTGATTGCGTAGACACGCAAAATAAAGGGATTTTTCGAAATTCGTACTTTTTTGGGTTAAAATGGTAAAAGGGGATAAAAATAGGACCAACAAAATAACCGCAGCTGGAGTCATGAAATTCGGAGTATACATTCCTCTGACTGTGCAGACACGAAAATGGGTACAGAGGGATAGAAATAGTTCCAAACTTAACGGCTACAGCTAGAATGATGAAATTCGGTTTGTACATCCCCCTACTTGCGTAGACACTTAAAATAAAGAGATTTTATAAAGTCGTACTCTTAAGGGGGTAAAATACGTAAATTGGGATAAATAAAATAAAAAGTTGGTTGAATCTTTTTTATTTTGCACTATGCACGTTAGATAATGGATTTTCATAATTTGTTCATTAAAATACAATGGAAATACAACCAACTGTAGCATCCACTAACAATATTTATGGTATGTAAGCTTTTTTGAAAATATAAATATAAGAACATTTATTTTTTAAATTGACTTGAAGTATTACTTCGTTATATATAGTGTAAACGTGTTGGTAGCCCTGTCTTATAAGCGTGGTTTGAAATAATAAAAATATTTTATTTATTTATAAAATTATTTTTTCTATATTTTTATTTGTTTTGGCTTGGCTACATTAAAAAATTATATTTTCCTGTAATATTACTACACTTCTACGAAAATCGAAAGCCTCTGTGGAATGCAATCCATGGTGGAGGGTATATAAAGTTCGGTCCGGCCAAACTTAACGCCGTTTTTACTTGTTTACTCTCTAACTCTATAGAATTGTGGGCAATTTGCCCATTTTTATCACTATTTTAAGCTAAATATTATGTTTTGTTATGTTCTTTTGTCAAATTTACCCCTATTTGAATTAAATAAATGTTAACGTTTACCCACAATAATAGGGAAATGATACCAAAACCATCTATATAGTATTTGGCTTAATATACGAATAGTCCAAGAAGTATATTAAATTATTGTATATAAGGAACAAATCATACAAAAAGGCTTTGTGTTCTCCAAAAAGACAATAATTTAGAGCTACTTTCACTTCTTGTGGGTAAACTTTTTTCTTCTCGATCGATAAAAAATATATAAACTTCGAACCTCTTAGCTTAGTTCGTTCGTAACCTATCGTACTTTCAACCAAAAGACGAACACTTCATTCTATGGCCGAGGGTATAAAAATACACTTATTATTGCATCAATATATTGATAGACCTATCTAAAACATTTATAAATACCTCTTACATTGTCTGACAGTTTTTACCTAAATTCATAAATTGTCGCTTACGATAAAATTGCTTTCTTTGAAAATGTGAGCATCGACTTACGATAAAATCTTAGCCCCATTTTTTATATAAAGGTTAACAATTTTGACATTTTGACAATTTTTATTTAGGTATCAGCCCATAAAATTTTAAATTCAACAATAAAAATATTTGCAGAAAATGTCGCTTACGATAATTCCGCGCTAAGGGCTCGACATCATTTGCAAGTAAAACTTTATCATTCTCAAGAACAACATCCTTTGAAAACAACAAAAGCAAAACAAACTACATCTAGATGGATGGAAAATACTTTTAAAATCTCAACGGGATTTAAAGTTTTATGTAGATACTGCTACATTCTACTCGAGCAGAAATAGTGTCACTGAAATAGAAAGTTGTATTAGCATCTAGCTATGCGACTGCATCAGCTTCAGCAATAACGGCAACTACAAGCAGCCATTGCATAAATTGTAAAATGCAAATTCACAAATGTTACAGCATATTGACGCTGATGATGAAATACATCTTCATTTTTTGTATCCTTTTACATACATAAATAACGTCTTGAATTTTTTCATTCGATTTTTTGTATCTAAATATTTATGTCACTTAAAGGGGATTTTTGAAGCATTTATTCGTATGCTTCCTGTTAATAACCTTAAGTCTTAGCTTAGCAAGTTTAGTGTAGCAAAAATTACGGCGCTTGTTAATTCTTATCTTATCGAGCCATGAGCGAAAAACTATGGATGGAACTGTGGATGCATTTAAAGTTAATAAATGCTAAAATAGTGGCAAATTTCATCATAAGAGACGTTATATTAATGGGATGTATCTCCGAAACCATGTATCCTATTGCAATTTCGTTTAGTTCGTAGAAAATATGAGCTCTTGAGGTGTTCTTTTGCATTTAAAAAAGTGTAATTACGTTTTGCTTTCCTTTTCAGACAATGGTTTACCTGAAGGATGTATTTATTTAGTATTGTTAATTTTCTACAGTATAAAACTATATTCGCAAGGCCGACCGATGCCTCGGCACTTACAAATATTATTAAAATATTGTCTTATTTATTCATTTTAAAAAGAATATTCTTATATATATAACTGACAAAAACGATTTAATTACTGAAATGGTAAAACCTTCTAAGCAAAAAATGAAGCAATACTTTCTTCGTTGTTCTCTGTTAATGTATTTTGGGATGTAAGGTTTTACATGCGCATGTGAGTGCATGTAAATATTGGGTCGATATTAATCTTAAGTTAAGCATAAAGTTATAAAATAATTTTTATAAAAAATTTCGAAAATCGTAAAAAAACCAAAAATTTTATTTGGGCGTGGTACTGACAATTTTCATTTTATTGTGGACTCAAATGAATCATTGGCAATTATTTGTATTTACATGTGTATAAAAATAAGAAATTTATAACGTTTTTATACCCTACACCACTTCGTGGACTAGGGTATTATAAGTTAGTTTTCCGCCAAATGTTTGTAACACCAATAAATAATTGAGCTAGACCCACCTTTAAGTAGGCTTAGAATAACCACCTGAATCGATTTACCGATGTTTGTCTGTCCGTCCGTTTGTCCGTCTGCTGTCCATCTAAGCTTGTTCGCACTCAACAGGTCGCAATTGCTGTCCGATTATCATGAAATTTGGCAGAAGTTACTTTTTGGCCAAGAACGATCGGTATTGCATTTGGAGGAAATCGGCTCAGATTTAGATATAGCCCCCATACAAATGTCGCTCCCGATTTCACTTTTTCCGATTTAAAAGCCACATATTGTGCTCGATTTTCTTTAAATTTGGCACAACATCTTATAATCTAACTAAACAAAACTATGGTGAAAGTGGGTAAGATCGGTTCAGATTTAGATATAGCCCCAATACAAATGTCGCTCCCGATTTGACTTTTTCCGCTTTAGAAACCACATATTGTACCCGATTTTCTTTATAATTGGCACAACATCTTATAAACCAACTAAAAACACCTATGATGAAAGTGGGTAAGATCGGTTCAGATTTAGATATAGCCCCAATATAAATGTTGCTCCCGAATCTTTAACCGATTTTGACCAAACTTTGCATATTATATTTCACCAATAAACATATATGGTGAAAGCGGGTCACATCGTTCCAGGTTTCAATATACCCCAATATAAATGTCATTTCCGATTTAACATTTTTGGTCAAACACATACATTTGCAGGATTCAAAAATCCTTCCCGATTTCACTTTTTTAACGAATTGAATTGTACTGAGATAGAAAGTGGTGTGTATCATTTAGTCGGCCCCGGCCGATTTTAACCTTTCCTTACTAGTTAAATATTAACTTACATTGGAGGTAAGCGTGGTTGCGGGTGGATTTAAGCGCGAAATTTCAAGGTCCTAGCTCTACGGATTCTAATTTTTGCTGCAGCTTGTATGAATATATTCCACTGCATACACAGAAAAAAATAAAATTCGGATTCAATAAAAAAATTAATGAATTCAAATGAAATATTATTCAAAAATGGTGTGATAAGGAAATTCAAAGAATCAATGAATAAATTTGTAAGCCGTTTATTGAAAATATATTTCATATTCACTCGATAAAAAATTCTCATATTGACAAGTCGTTATTTGACTCAAGAAAGAATTTCACATCCTGATTAAAAAAGTTGTAAGTCGTTTATTGAAGACAAAAAAAATTGGGCCGAAGTGAATATAGAACAGAATATGTTAAATTTGTAGTCACGCATTCTCACCACGCACGACATACGGAGAATTAAGTTAAAGTTGAATATAAGTCGATGACGCGCATGCCATTCCGATTTTGTTAATTCCATGAAGTGCCACAAAAAATTTCAATTTAATGTGTAATTAGTAAATTTTGTGTTTTTGACTAAAGTTTTAGTCAAATCTGTTAATTAAGTGCTATTTTAGGAGTTTCTGAATTTAACCAAACTTTTCATCAATTCAAATAAATGTTTGTTCGAATAGTTTTTGTTTTACTGTAACAACTTTTTTCGTTGAAATTATCAAGTGCACTTTTTTCTGTGTAGACGCGAAAAATAAAGAGATATTCTTGCTTTTTGAGTCAAAATTAGAAAAGTGATAACATTGGTACAAACCTAACGGCTGAAGATAAAATCATGAAATTTGTTTTATACATTACTCTGACTTACATTACAACATAAAGTTCTTTTTCACCATTTTCTCCATATACGTTCCTCAGACTGCAACGACGCGCAAAACAGAAAAAATAATAACCCTACTTCGTACTGTAATTCTACGTAAAGCCAACTGCCGGATTCACTTCGTGGTGGAGGGTATATAAGATTCGGTGCGGCCGAACTTAACGTTTTTGAATTGTTTGCCAGTTAGTATGATATTGGCCTAAGTCACACTTTATCCGTTTTGAGATATGAAATGGTTTATGTTTGCGTCAATTAAAAAATATTTGTCCACCGAACCACAAATTTTGTTGACTATTACAGATTTAAATGACTTTTGTGAATCATAACCGTCATTTAAACATTGTTTCACCTCTACTTCAAGTGAACCAAACTAGACAATGTGGTTATATTGACTGCGAAGGTTATGTCGAACAATGTATATTTTCAGCTTTATGCATTTCACAGTCGTAAAAGTCTCTAATTTCTGTCGGAGACTCGATGGTTACCATATTTTTTATAAGATACAGCTCAGGTTTCCGTGAATATCCTAAATCATTACTGACTCCCAGTGGCGACAATATTTTACAACATGTCTTCAGGTTTCCTGTGGCTTGGGTAATGGATTACTCGTTTAAAAGCATACCAACTTCCCACCTCATCCGCTAGTCTGTTTGGTATAGTCTATTGTAAAAGTCCTTACAATGAGATTTATGAACTGAATGTCAGCCATCAAATATTTGCCAACATTTTTAGCAAAATAAATATTTATCTTATTGTGAATTGAAATTCTCAATGTAAGACGTTGAGTCGACCCACACTCAATTTAATGTACTTTAATGGAATTCAAAAAAAATCTTCCGGAAAAATATGCCTAAAATTGGATGAGGAAATATCATTTTGCATTTATTTGCTACAGTACATTGAATTTAATACAAAAAGGAGAAAAAAGGCACAAACATTGTGTGTACTGGAAACGGTGAATATATATTACAGAAAGGAGAAATGGTAAATAAATAATCTATAAAGTCTCACATATACATTGGGATATTTCACTACTAAAGAGATACATTGCATAAAAAATTACACTTTTCGGACATTGCACGGTGGGGCAGATGACCAGTTTTTCGTACATGTAGTGATGGTGCTTACCAAAGTCGTCTATAAAAATTTTGAGTTACCACGCCAACTTACAATGGGATGGCAAAATACCTTAGAAAACAGGTAGATCCTTTAAATTTCGAACACATACTTATGGTACTTACCGAAGTTGTCTAGCGAAATTTTAAGTTGATCAATCTACTGCCACACCCTTTGAAATCTATTGCAGTTATATTGATCACTTCCCAAAACCAATCCAAATAATTTTTTTGGTTATACGATGTGGGCCTACAACCCAAATTACGTCGTTTAATGTTTAGAGCTTTTGTATATGTGAATATACTGACGTTTTTTTATAAAATGTAGATGCAAAATGGGCTTGAGCCAGGAGAATATTCTGGTTCAAATCAAATATTGTTTACAGACCAAAATAAAACAAACGAAAAAACTAAAACAAATGTGAGTTGGCAGGCAGAAGTATTGCTGGGTAACTATACCTGCATATACACATACTCAATGCGATGCTTATAAAGTGGCATGTGTGCTTTATTACTTGATGCGATTTTTTAAACGGATATTTGCAAAGTATGTTGTGCTTCTCATTCGTTTGTTAGAATCATTAACTTAAAGAGTCCGGGTGTGTTGTTGAAAAGTCGCTGCAAAGCCACCTACCTAGGGCTTCACAGGCCGACTAATATATGACACCAAAATTGTCTTGAGTCAAGTGTGGGTTAAAATTTGATACGAAGTTCTAAATTGAGTCATGACCAATATTCCTAAATTAAAAATTTTTGGAGTATTTAGTTCTTAATTTGCTGTTATGGTGCTTTTTCGAAAATAGTTAAAATTGTTTTAGAAGTATGAAATCTTATATTGATAACAAACTACCCAGCAAAAGAAGACCGTTCCAAAAAGTGAAATATATCCCCGTCTTGTGATCCGGAAGTTGTGAAAAATCGGATCTTCACCAATGAACTTAACATGAAGTTGTCATACGAGGGATGTTCTTTATTTTGAAAGACTTTAAACATATTTTAAAGACGTTGCCAAGGAACAAATTTTTCACTAGTTTCCAATTGTTTTAAAAAATCTGCCGCGGCCATTTGGTCCATATTTTGTTCCATACATAATTGAACCATTCCAATATTATCATAATAAAAAACAATTATGGAAAGGCTAAAGTCTTGCTGGCCGACTATATAATACTTTACACCACTTCCTGCGTAGATACCTCGCTTTGATTACTAAACCCAGGTATTTCATGGGAGCAATTTTATGTAGTTCATATATATTATACAGTTACTATAAATTCATCTGTAGTCAAATTTAATGAGTATGGTTAGTAATAAAGTAATTGATCCAAAGTTCCATTAGATATTCCGAGTAAAGTAAATATAACATGATATGGAAAAATTTATCAAGATCTAATGATAAATACAAATTATACAGCGGTAATAAGATGAATCGGGCGGACATTTGAAGGGGGCCTATAAAAACACTTGGCCTATAAAAACACTTTGGCCTGTGCCAAAACATGCACCTGTATATTTCTCATTCACGGTAGTTGAAACATATAATGATCTGCAAAATTTGATGATAATCCGATGTAAGATGCAGTTTCTAGAGCTGTAATAGAACAGAATGGGTTGGTGTAGGGTATACAAATGACAATAATTTCCTAAATAATTTGAGTTTTATTCAAAATCAACATCGGCCCTTAAAATTTAACCACCCTTTATAAGGGGTAAGACGAACAAGGATAAAAATGGTTATTGTGAAATGGTATTGAAACTCTATTGAAAATGTAATCTTAACACCAAATAGTGCTAAATTTGTATTTTTATTCATTTCATACAAAGACAAAAAACTAGAAATTAAGGCATCCTACTTACATATTTCATAAAAAATTAATATTTTGTTAAAAATAGAAAGGAAACATATATATATACGTATTTTAAAATAGTTTTGGGTTAACCTATAATAAATTAATTTATAACAAGTAAAAAGCGCTAAGTCTTATAGATGAAGATGCCGTATCATATTTGGAAAAAAATATTTTGATTTCAAAAATTTTAAACTATGCGCACTGTTTGAAATAAATTCTTATGCTCCATTTTTATAATACTAATAATCATCTACTATATATAAATATAATACAGGGTGGCTGCTGATATTGTTATTGATATTGTTACATTAAGAAACTCAAAAAACATTTTTCAGTGTATGAAATTCATATTTATTTTATTCATGTTAAAGCTCATTCAATTTTGTTGAATATAGCTTAATTAGTTTTAAAAATAATTGCTTTCAAATGCCCCATGATCGTTGATGCATGTGCGGCAAAAATTTGTTCATTGCTGCTTGGAGAGTTGAGGCAGGAATAGCTGTGATTGTTTCTCGAATGGACTGCTTTAGTTCCGACAATCAAAATTCTTGTTTCAGTGTCCCAATTATCATTTTTGTTAAATCTAAAAATAAATTAATTATTAAAGTTTTTTGTAGCGGCTTTCACCAGTACTTTAAGTGTAATCAAAAAGTGAACATGAGCCAGCAATCTTCAAAAATGTACCCAAAATATTAAGTCAGTCATAATTAGTGAGAAACATGTCCCCTCAGGCCCGATTTCCACCCATTTTTTGATTATAATAGTTTCGCGATTTTGTAAATAGGATATGTAGCCGGCAAGAAACACAATTACCACCAACTGTCAAAATTAAAATAACTTGATTAGTTCAAATTCTAATTAGTTATTAATGTGAAACTCATCTAAACCATTAATGTGGTTACAACAATAATACCAAATTAAAAAATCCAAAGTGTTCTCTTTCAATATTAATATTTTTTAAAATGGCAGGTCCTTATAAACGTAAAATTCGCAATACAGTGAAAAGCCGAGTTCACAGATTTTTTATATAGGGTCCGCGAAATAACTTTTTTTTTCTCAAATTTCTTTTTTTATTTGAAAGTACAATCCTTCCGGTTAATAATGGAAAATAATTTCATTCAAATGGCTGTCTCGGCTCCCCACAAATAATAGTCCAACGGTTGAATAGTTGAAAAAAAAAACGTTAGATGGCGTACCCTTACGTTACCAAATAAAGGGTCCGGCAAATAACCTTTTTTTTTGAAAATGCTATAAAAATAACTACTGAATATTTTCTCAAATTTCTTTTTTTATTTGTAAGTACAATCCTTCTGGTTAATAATGGAAAATAATTTCATTCAAATGGCTGCCTCGGCACCCCACAAATAATAGTCCAACGGTTGAATAGTTGAAAAAAAAACGTTAGATGGCGGTCCCTGTACTCTGTGTCGGTTTCAAAAGTTGTATAGATATGTGTTATTATGACCCATAAAAGTTCATATATAACGGTGTATGGCTGTAAAAATGTATATTTTGTGACGAAAACATTTTACATAGAAACAGTTGTACTCAAATATAAAAATTATTAACTGGATATAATTCAAGTGATTTTCAGACGAAAACATAATTCATGTAATATTAATTCATTCACAATGTATATATCTTTGGTCTCATTCTTTCCATATTCGTATCTATATAAATAATAAACTGTACACCCTATTCCTTTACATTTCCGCTGAATGTCACAACTCGTTAAAACAGTATGAAAACCAAACTTCCCCTGCGTGATGTACACGTAGCTGTGTCATTTGAGATTAGCGGAAACATATTGAGATATATAGTATTTCAATGAATGTCGAGTTTTTTCCTTATTTTGTAATTGTAAAAAAGTCATTCGAAGAGAGACGTCTACATACTTGTACAACTGTAAATAATGCTGATGTTATTTCATTATTCAAATAAGAAATTTCTGTAAATATGATAAAAGATACTGTGAGGGTTTCCGAACAATACTGTCTAGACATGTACTTATTTCGGAACAAAGCTATCAACGGAAATGTTTCTTAACCACGTTTGCGATTGAGGTATAGCTAACAGTTTCAGAGAAAAAGGGAGTTGTTGTGGCTACGAGTTTTGTATTAAACGCTTGATAGAATGTATTCAAAAAAGAAAGTAGTGCAACAAGAATTCTTTGATATTTCAAATTACATTTCTTCTCGTCAATGAATAATTGACTTTATGATACCTGGGAAGGTCATTTTGTGTGCATATATTGTGCCAAAATCGGTTAAAATATGTGGTTTCTACAGCAGTAAAACGGGATGGACATACATTCCACGTCAATAGGTGAGACGCATCCATTTGGAATACAAAATAGGCTTCTGATATCTCAAACTAGGTGCAAAGTACATAAACATTAAATAAATATAAGAATACTTTTATTTAGCAATACCATTATAGGACAATTTCAATCAGTTATTGGGTAAATTGCCCATAGAAGTTGAAAAATGCTTAGTGTCGGTAAATTACTGTTAACCAACAAATTAGATCTGGAATAATAAGAGAATATTTAAAAACCGTTTACTTCTAGAATACTAGAATGACGGAATTTAAATACTACGTCAACGCATGCGGAACTTATTGCTTACCATAAAGCATACCGAGGGCTTATATTTAAAAGTGGCTATACCTTTTTTTCGAAAATGAGTTTTTGATGCCAAACTATTCTCAGATTTGGATGCCATCTGTCATATAAATTTGGAGAAGAAATATTTTTTCTAAAGTCAGTTTTTTTAAATTTTTCTGATTTGGCTATTTACTCACACGTTAATTTGTGACTGTTAAAGTGGCTATGAACATAAAAATAATATAAATACAATAGTTCAGTTGTAATTCGCTACAACGATTTTGTTTAAAGCATTTTTCTAGATTTATGACATATCGCATTATCAAGTTCCATCATTTCGCAGTTAATAGCATTTTGGTTCCCAAGTTATCAGTCTAAAATAGGATAAATAGTTCCTGTAAAGTCAAAAATTGTGAAAAGTATCTATAGAAAAACCCCCATAACTTTTTATCATATTGCTGACTTCATTCGGAATATTTGTGTCAGAAAAGTTTCAGAATCCTGAACAGAAAAAGTTTAAACATAAGAAATTGCAACCGCGAATTTTGAATTTTTCAACAATTGCAGCGATTTTCAAGACTGGTTACATATATGTTACAAACTACATTATTTCTTAATACACAAACAAAAACTCAGTCGGATCCGTTGGCTAGATCGCGAGAACATCATAAAACACAAATGTCATGTGTGAAAATCATTTTAGCCATATTTGGCGCGAAAATTCATAGTGCTCAATTTTAAACGTGATAAAAGAAGGAAAGTTGAATATAAGGCGATAACGTGCATGTCGTTGCCAGAAAATAATTTCACTAAACTTTCCAACAATTCAAATAAATTTTTGATCGAATATTTTTGTTTTATTGTAACAACTTTTTTTCCTTGAAATAATCAAGTGCAATTTTTTCTGTGTATATAACGGATTTTGCGTATGGACTAGGAGTCCGATATTACAGCATTTTATGAACAGCAATTATTTTGGTGTTAAATTGTAATGTTTAGATTTTCCAAAATTTTATTGACTGAAACTGTATTCTCTAGTCCGTGCGTTTTTGAATATGATTGGTTTTTGGTGTATGTGTTAAGTTTTGGGTTTTGGTGTGTTCTGACATACATATATAGTACAATTTTATGGTCAACATTTTTCTAGGACATTTAATCCCTGCCCTTCCCATTTTTCGGGGTGTTTTTAAAATTTGTTAGAAAAAAGTCAAAAAATACCATTATCCACAAAGTTGCTCGACATACCCTACATCTCAGATGTAATGGAAACATAGTTTTACATACCGATATGCTGCAAGAACAGGCCAGAGTTGGGAAACTTTAACGCCTAACCACGTATATATTTTTTTGGGTCTCCTCTTTCAGAATCCATTGTTAGAACACCGCACTTTCTTTCGTGTTGTACTGTGTAATTAATTCACTTAAAGACTGATATTAGGAAAGTGAGTGGTGTTTCTCATTCATTTGGGTGAATCATTTACTTAAAGAGTCCGGGTATTTTGTTGAAAAGACGCTGCAAAATCATGAGAGTGGTAATGTGCAGCATTGCGAAATGTCAAATGTAAAAATTGCATTCTATAAAATGTAGATACAAACATTTTTTGAGCCACGACAATATCCCAATACAAATTAAAAAAATAATAAATATAAATTAAATTAATTAAAAATTCCCATTCTTCCCCCTTATATAGTAATTAACAAAACAATGCAAGCATTTTTCGGGAGATATGCCGAAAAAAGGCTTTGTTAATGTTGTGGAAACTGAAACACAGTGACATCTAATAATGACCATCTGGGAAAAATTTTAATCATTGCATTTGTTATTTTTCGTAAGAGTTTTGTTCTTTTCCAAATTCCCGAGCTTTTCTTGATCGTCGAAATATATCCAATTATGTAAGCCAAGTGAGCGAGTGATCTCGTATCTTCATTCTATAAAATATAGATGCAAAATTGTCTTGCGCCAAGACAATATCCCAGTTCAAATACTTATTAAAATAAATACTTATTACATACCAAAATAAACCATAAATGAAATTAATTAAAAATTCAGATTCTTCCCCCTTACATAGTAGTAGTGGTGATAAATCTTCAGTGGAACTTCTGTATAGATTACTTGTGTTACAGCGTTGTCAATTAACCAATTCACGATTTCAAATGAAATATTTTTCAAAAATGGTGTGAAATACAAAGAATCTATGAAGGAATTTGTAAGCAGTTTATAAAAATATTTTTCACTCGATGAATAAAATCACATATTGATGTTAATTGGTTAATGAAAGTTCTAAGTTGTTTCTCGAAAACAAAATAAATTTTGGCCGAAGCGAGTATCGAAGAACCACTGAGATTAGATTTGAAGTCACGCATTCGTTGGAATTTTTTCAATTCTATGAAGTACCAGAAAATAAATTCCAATAAAATATGTAATATAAAATAAATATTTGTTCGACTAATTTTGTTTTACTCTAACAACTTCTTTCGTTAATTATTTATCGGATGAACTTTTTTTACTTTCTTATAATTATAAATATTAGGGTTATTTTCGGTCCTTGTTAAGGAAACATTTTTATTTTAAAAAATTATATATATATCAGATTTTGCCTTTTATACCCTCCACTAGGGTATTATGTCGTTGTGTATTTTTTGTGACATCCAAAAGGATGTGAGATGTACCCATTGTTTAATATACCGATCCACTTAGAATCACTTTTTGTTTCGATTTATCCGTGACTGCATGTCCATATATTCTTGTCTTGTCCGATCCTAACAAAAATTGGCACAAGTGAATATTGCGGCCCAAGGACTCCATTTAAATCGGTTCAAATTTATATATAGCTCCTATGCAAATTTCGCTACCGATTTGGTTTTTTCGCTCTAGAGACCACATGTTTAACCGATTTTCTTCAAATTTGGCAAAATATTTTATATATCAACTAGAAACATATAGTGAAATTGAGTTACATCGTTCCATGTCTCGATACAGCCTAGATTCGTCTTTTTCGCTCTAGAAACTACAAACTGTATCCTATTTTGGTCAAGCTTGAAACAAAATTTTATTTTTCATCATTAAACGAAATAAAAAGGATTTTTTTGAAATTTGCGGAAAATTATAGCCTGCAGCTATAATATTGTAATTCGGTGTGTACACTTCTCTGACTACAGTGACGCGAAAAATATAGTTCTTTCCATATTCGTACCATCAAGATCTAAATGGGATTAAATTTGGCATCAATCAAGCTGCTGTAGCTAGAATCATGATATTCAGTATTTGCCTGATTACGTAAATGCAGAAAAAGACGTACGATTTTTTCTAAAATCATGAAATTAGGTGTGTATATTCCACTCTGAAACATTTTTGATCTTCAATATTAGACCTTTTCCTGTCAAAATGGTACAGACATTAGGCTGCAATCAAGAAAGAGGGTATATAAGATTCGACTGGTCGAACTTAACGCCTATTTACTCGTTATTATTTGCCATATTTACATTACCGCATAACTAACAAATTTTTTGCAGCCATGTCTAAAACGTGTTCGCGTTTTGCATTGCATTGCAATTCGCACGATAGGGCTGTTTTTATGTAAGTCGGTGTAACAAACTGCGATAACAAAAACGTTAATAAAAATTTTATTTTTTGCACAAAATAAAAAATTATTTTTTCATATTGTCGCCAACAACAATATAAATATTCGCATTAAAACAAATTTAAAAAAATATTTTGTGTGGACTTTTTGGACTTAGCCTCGATAACCATAAATTTCACTTACACTGGATCCAGGCTAAGTCCAACATTTTTAACACAAAATTATTTTTTCAAAATTTGTTTTCATACACACATTGATATTGCTGTTGGCAACAAAAGACTTTTTATTTTGAGTGAAGTTTCAACATTTTATTTAAATTTTTGTTAGTAGCTTAGATATCCAATCTTAAAGAAAGACAGTCCTGTATGGTCTGCTGCAGCTTTCTATGGACAACCTTATAAAAATATCATTTACGACACAACAAGCTTATTTGCCCACACTAGGATTGAAGATTTGATGGTGTTTTGTAAAACAAAATAGCAACAAGAATCTGAAAGATGAATAAAACGTGTCTAATATCAATGTTACTACTTAGAAGCTGAGATGCTAGGCTGGATTAATGTATCAGCCACCTGTGCGGGATGGTTTGCTTTTCGGCACTTTCATAGCTACTGTTGAAAATTTCTCTTTCTGTACCTTATTCCTTTTCATTCTATACGAGTAGGAGCATTACTGTTGCTGTGTTAATGTTGGCTTTTGTTGAAGGAAAAAAGTACTAATTACGATGAAAGATTTCTGCTTCTTTTAACATTAATCCATTTGGAAAATTAGAAATGAAAATTTAATGAAAATCTTTTAGGTTGATCTCGATTGCCGGTGTTCGTACATGCCAGGAAAAAAGAATCACTTGAAACAAAGAATTAAGAAAATTATAACAGAAAAGTCCTGCAGATTTATAATTGAGAATTATGCGTTTATAATATGATCGAGAAAGAGAAAATACTATTTTTTTAAATGTACGGATAATCTGAAGACGGCGGAGCCGACTATATTTAACCCTTCACTATCAATCCCATTACAAGGTTTTATTATTATCGAAGCATTGACTGGTGCAATCTACTTTCTATGTGAATGTACTGATACATGGCAAATCTGAACAAAGTCTGTTTTAATATGTCTTCTTCGTTTTGTTGGCGGCTGTATTACAACATGAACCATTTGGTAAACTTTGCTTGTAGTTGAATTATAACGAAATGTGCTAAATTTGAGGAAGATCGGTTACAATAAATGGTTTGTAATAGGCAAGTGGACCGACGTCGTACATGAGCTTTTAATGTGTAATGTGTGGTTTTAGGTTTAAAAATTTTCTCAGATCTCATTTGAGAGAACAAACGTTCCTGAGCTAAAATGACGAGATTTTGTTCACTTGATAAATTTTCCACAAATCTGCTATTGAAATAAGCATAAAACATACATTAAATGAAGACAAGTTTGGTTAGTCTGAGTTCAATAGGATTTATTTGTTGTAAGTGTTAGCGAAGTTGCGGCTGCCAAAGAAGTGGCCGATTTCAATTTCTGCACCTGCCAAGCATCTTAACAAATTTATGCTTTGTATCTTTTGGTAAAATATAATTATTTTATCCATACATTTAGGATTTTACTTTTTGGATTTTTATAATGGATTTCAAACTATGTTTATACAGTATTTTTCAAAACTTTCATTTTAACTGAATACATCTTATATATACAAATGAATTGGTGTTTATTGTAGCAAACTAAACCGCTGGACCAATGTGCATGCAATTTTCACGATATCCTTATGCTGCTATATAATTTTTTGGTATTTTTTCGAAGTACTGTTGCGGCGGGATTCTTGATTTTTTGTGAAAGTTCACTAATTGTTAGTCTGCAAAGTTCTGCAAAAAAAGTGCAGTATTGGAAAAGTGCGCGTGGCACCTCCCATAAGAAGTTAAAACCTATTATCGAATATATTCAGTTATATGATAATTTCATAAATTTCTACACAGTGCCAATACTTACCATACAAAGTAATTTTTTACGAATTTATGAATTGACACTTGGTACTACCCCATAGCTACAAAAAAAACCGAAATAATAAAGAGAACAAAATCAACACCAAACAGTGACTGGTTGTGGATGTATTGCGGGAATTTTGCTATTGCATAGCCACCGAGATGAAAATCAGCTTCATTTGAAAACACTAAAATTTTCCACGTAAATTTCTTACAGTTTGCGTTAAAGACTCTCTACTTTGGAAGTAAATTTTTAGGGAAGGTAAAAGCATTATTTGATAGAAATATATCGTATCTATCACACACAATATTCATTTTTGATGTAGTAATGAAAAATCGACGTTGTATCAAAGAATCAAGTTATTAAAACCAAGAAAAAATTATGGAGAAAACTGTATAACTATTCTATATGGGAAAAACAGGGCCGTGCGCAAGGGGGGGTTTTGGGGGTTCAATCCCCCAGAGAGGTTTCGAACATATAATTTTTTTTAAACCTTCTAGACTTTCTGAAGCAAAAATAAATATAGAATTTTTAAGTTCTTTTTAAAATAAATCGTCTGAAATGATAAATTTGCAGTAAAAACACGAAAATTACTTATAAAATCGTGGACACTTTCTTGAATTTCGGACAAAGGTTATGAAAAATGCGAACATACTAAACGAATTGTGTCAAGTTCAAGATTGTGTAATGCTAATTTCGCTAATAAACACCAAATTGTTCGGAAAAGTTTCATTTTAATTAACCGATACCACTTCTTGACATTTGACTAGAGCAATATCTTATGAAATGTTTGGAGATATAATAAATGTGTTTTTAGTTATTTTAAAAAAGTGTAGATAAAAATCACTATGATATCATAATGAAATCTAAAAACATTCTTAATAAAAGCAAATAATTTGCTTTGGACAAATATGTAGTATATCTAATTGGAATCAAATCATTTAAAAGCAATTTACCTCTAAATTAATAATTATGTACAAATCTATTGGCGAGATAAACTTCTTCGTTTCTGAGAAAAAGTATTTGAGTAACCTTAGAATTTTGTAGTTTCTAATGATAATAAAAATCCATTTCGACAAACGGAGAAAACTGTTTGATTTATCCAGGGCTTATATTCATAAGTGGCAATGAACAAAAACCCAACTTTTCAGGAGAGCTAAAAAACTGATTTTCTCCTTAATTTTAAGAGTAATTATGAATCATTCTTCTACAGTTTAATCTAAAGAGGATTACTAATTTCTACGATTAAAAAGTTTTCAAAATTTTCTATTATTGGCGGTTTTATGGTTAATAGCCACTTTTGCATGTTTACAATTGAGCGCTATGAATGTTGAAATAAGCACATATTAAGAACCAATGTCGCTTGTAACATTTATGAAGTCAATCGCTGCAATTGCTGAAGAAGAAAAAATTCGCGGTTGCAATTGTTTATATTTAAACTTTCTCTGTTCAGGATTCTGAAACTTTTCTGACACAAATATTTCGAATGAAGTCAGCAATCATATGCCATAAAAATATTTTGGTATTCTCAATCTGATAAAAAGTAACACGGGTTTTTCTAAAAATACTTTTCACAATTTTTGACTTTACAGCCACTATTTATCCTATTTTAGCCTAATAACATGGGAACCAAAATGCTATTAACCGCGTAATGATGGAACTTGATAATGCGATATGTCATAAATCTAGAAAAATGTTTTAAACAAAATCGTTGTAGCGAATTACAACCTTCGGTTATATGCTGCTGCATTTTTTTAACTATATTATTTTTATGTTCATAGCCACTTTTGCAGTTACAAATTAACGTGTGAGTAGATATCCAAATCAAATAATTTTGAAAAACTGGCTTTAGAACAAAGCCGTGGTAATAAATTGCTTTATAATAAAAAGTTTTGTTTACATTGATATTTAAGTGGTCATACTGTTCTCAACATATGCTTAAAGTTTTTTCTATATTGCTAAAAACAGCAAACAGCTGTTTACCATCTCAGCAGAATCTCTTCTTCATTTACCATCTCTTTTTCAGCAGAAAATCTGCTCTTTCAGTAGACTTTCTGCTTTGTTTTACTGACAAATTCCTTTGAGTGTACTGATATATGGATTACTGAAATGTAATTTTGCCGATGAATGTCTCAAAATATTTCTCGAAGATCCTGGTAATAAAATATGAATGGTTGCCAAACGCTCACGTAATCACGCATAATCAAATTAACGTCATTTATCGTTGCGCAATAGACTGACTAGACTTCACGAGAAAAATTGTACATTGATTGAAAATTGACTAAAATAATTACAGAATTTTCACCTGGTTTATTTTTTGTAAAACTAGATGAAAACCGCCCTCCCCCCAAGGGAAAATCCTGCGCACGGCCCTGGGGGAAAATACCACTTGATTATTGAAACAAGTAAGTTAGCTTCAGTCGGCTAAACCAACTTATATATATAGAAGTAATAACAGCTTTAATTTTTCGTAGTTTTGGGTGATTTGTGTGGGTGGTATATGAAGAGGTGTGGCAAAACCCGCTATATTTAGTACACTTAAAGTGATTATAAAAACATTATCAGATTCCAAAATACATCTGTTTCCGAATATCCGTGTTGAAGTTACATTAGTTTTAATTTAACATAGGAATATGGATCAGTTGTGTGGGAACTTAAACTAAGTTTGGGTAAATATTATCATGTGTAAAGTTTGATTTTATTCCTTAGCTCCTTTCGAGAGTTATCGTGGACACCAACCAGACGGACGGGCGGGTATTGCAACTTAACAACTTAAAAATCGTGAAACGAATTTGGTCCAAACATACTCAGGGTCTTAAGTCACTCCTTCAATGCGTTACACTTTTTTCTGCTCCAAATGATATATACCCTCATACTCTGTGGAGTGGGGGTATAAAAAGTTAGTTGAATCAACCCTAAGCGACTAAAAATGGTTAAATTTAATAAGTTTACTTCATGCAACAACATGTTGCATTGGGAGCGACATTTGTATGGTTGCTATATCTAAATCTGAACCTATTTGGATCGAAACATGAACAAGTGAGATAGAGATAAATTAGTTTCGGTGCAGGGAGTAACGAAAGGAGTAACGTAGGGAATACCGCCACCCGGGAGCATATCGAGCCACGCAAACGTCTCCCAACGCTTGGCCTACCAAGGGGGAAGCAAAGAGGAGCAGAGACCAGACCGATGACCGGAGATACCGTTCACCAGAAAGATACCGTTCACCTAGAATTGAAGATTTCAAGTAGAAGTATTGCCTATATGAGATAAAAGGCTGCATGGAAGTAGAAACTCAAAAGGAGCAGATGGAGCAAAGCCGAAGCTGAAAGATCTCAAAACTGGCGAAAATGCGGAACCATAGGTAACATTTCGAGAGACAACAAAGACGAACCAAAGTGTATTATGTGCAAAACTGGTGGGGGTTATCTAAAACACAACTAACTAACTGAGGACGACATTCTAAAATTAATGACGCAAATTGGGGACGATAAAGCACCAGTGCTAAATACTTTCCCAAAACGAAAATATTGTCAAATGTAGTGGTCCGATATATCACCATTTAAAAGTCATGGAGTGAAAACTACTACAACAACCAACAATGAACTTTCATGAAATTTTGCGTTAATTAAAAGTTATTTATTATGGTCTGTCTAAGTACACTACGATAAAATGAAATAAAATAAAAATGGAAAATGTTCTATATTAGGGCATAATGCAGAAGTAGTCGATATGGCGTCAAACTCTACAAAACACATACAACGATGGTCAAATGAATGCCAAGTGCATATGAAGAAGAAGAATATATATATATACCTCGTATTATGCGTTAGCATGAGTACACATATTTATGACATGAAAATACATACTAAAAGTGTACAGATTGTTTTTATCAATAACCAGTGACGGAGGACCGTAAATGTGGTGGGTTGGTATGTATGTATGTAAAATTTACAAATTCAAAACTATATAACATCCCAGAAAAAATAGAAAAACACATTCCCATCACATCCCTAGTTTACAATGTGCATATTCTAACTGGTGTTTTATACCCTACACCACTTCGTACAATAGGGTATTATAAGTTAGTTTTCCGCCAAATGCTTGTAACACCAAGAAAGGTGGGTCTACATTTAAGTATACCGATCGACATAGATTCACCAGCTGAATCGGTTTATCAATGTCTGTCTGTCCGTCCGTCCGTCTGCTGACCATCTAAGCTTGTTGGCACTCTACAGGTCGAAATTGTTGTCCTATTGCCATGAAATTTGTCAGAAGAATCTTTTTTAGCCCAAAGACAATCGCTATTGAATTTGGAAATCGGTTCAGATTTAGATATTAGAGATTCCATACAAATATCCCTCCAATTTATTTATTTATTACTGCTCTAAAATACAAATTTTACAGTGAATCTTGATAAATTTTCAGGATCACGTTATATATGAAGTAGAAACGGCTAACGTAAAAGTGGCTATGTGGGTCCATGTTTTGACATAGCCCCCATACAAATGTGGCTCCGATTTACACTATTACTGCCCTAAAATGCACATTTTATATCGGAACTTGATCAAATTTCCCACACCATGTTACATTTAGACTAGAAACTCCTACTTTGAAAGCCAATCATATAGGATTTTGGTGTAGCCCCTTACAAATGGGCCCTAGATTTCACTATTATCACACTTTTTAATGTAGCGCCCTTACAAATGGGCCCACATTTTTAATATTACCCCTCTGGAACCCACATTTTACATTAAATTTTGTATATCATGTTATATTTCATGATATAACATGTAAGGGCCGATGTTGAATGTGAACCACACCTAAACGTCAAGTCTTTTTCTGCATTTCATTTGATATTTCTCAATTTCAGACTAACTCAATTTGAATCATGGAAAGATACACAATCGAGCAACGCTGCTAAGTTATGTAGGCTTATTATGAAAATGGGTGTTCAAATCAAAATGCGTGATTTTTTCGGTCAACTTAACCGCCCAATCGGAAAAATCGTGCAAAAATTTGAGCAAACCGGGTCTGTTCGGAATAGTGTGTCTGAAGAGCCCTCCACCTCAACTCGTCGTCGTGCCCAGCAATTGCTCCCCTCTCTTTGTTGATGAACATTATGCATAAAGACTTGCATTTACACGCTTACAAAGTGCAATTGATTCAAGAACTAAAGCCTCTTGACCATTCCAAACGTCGTCAATGGTCAGAATGGTGGCAAGAAATGACAACAGTTTTCGAAGAAAATCATCTTCACTGGTGAGGCACATTTTCACCTTAGTGGATTCGTCAATAAGCAGAATTGCCGCATTTGGGCGAATGATAATCCAAGAGTGATTGTAGAAAATCCAATGCACCGAAAAGTAGTGACTGTTTGGTGCGGTTTATGGGCTGGCGGCATCGTCGGACCGTATTTTTACCAAAATGAGGCCGGTCAGGCAGTTACTGTGTGTGAATGGTCTTCGCTATCATGAGATGATAACGAACTTTATGGCCCGAATTGGATGATATGGATCTGAACGATATGTGTTTTCAACAGGACGATGCCACTTGCCACACAGCTAACGAAACAATGGCTCTTTTGCTCGACAAATTCAACGGCCGCGTTATCTCACGCGGGGCGATGTCAATTGGCCGCCAAGATCATGTGATTTGATTTTGAAAAGGTGAACGTCGATAAGCCAGCAACAATTCAAGAGCTAAAGGATGCCGCCGTAATCGCGGCGGCCATTTGACCGATATTTTCTTCCATACATAATTGAACCATACCAATATTATCATAATAAAATGAAATGACAATAATTTCCTAAATAATTTGTGTTTTATTCAAAATCCACATCGGCCCTTAAAATTTAAACATTTACTATGAAAGTCAAATATATGGGTCAATACTTTTGTATAACCCCGTTGTAGAACCTACATCTTACATCGGATATTGAAAAAATTTAGCGGATCAAGATATATTCCAACTAAAACACCTACCGAGAATGAGAACTATATAGTCCCATGCTATGGTACAACCCTCAAGTTCTGTTTTAGTTCCCCTACAAATGTCCGCCCGATAATCCTATTACCGCTGTGAAATCTGCATTCGTCATCGGATCTTGATCAAATAAATACACGAACTAGTGGTGACTGGAACAATAGTATTCTGCCGAATATAGTCATCAATATGATGACATTTTCTACGCAATCGAATCTGGTCTTTTTTTAATTCCTACCATCCAGAACTCCTGCATTTAAAAATGAAAAAGCAAAGAAAGAATATCCGTAATAGAAAATCTTGGAATCGACTATAAAAATAAGCAAGAAGCATGGATGACTAGCGAATTATATGAGAAATGGCTCATAAAGCTAGGTAGAGACAATATCTTCGTTTTGTTGACAACTTCCCAGCAGACCCCAAATTGCCCAAAGTAAGCTACAAAAACAGAACTTGTCTACTTCCCACCTAACATGACTTCATCTTTACAACCAATGGATCAAGGAATTACTCAAAATTTAAAACACTATTACAGAAAGCGGATTCTACAAATTCTATGTTACACAACGAATGAAAATCATTCTACAATTAATTTAATTGATGTAGTCCAATTTGTTCGTTGATTTCAGACGTGAAAAGCGAAACAATTGTTATTTGTTTTAAAAAAGCTACATTTCTGATTAACTCTATATAAATGGTAGTTAATGAAGAATATATTCCACACATTCCTCTGTCAGAATTATGATCAGTATATGGAACTGATTATAATATTTATGGTGTTGAACTGTTGAATATTACTTAATATGGATTACGACACATTAAATATATCAAGACAGTATGGTGTTGAAAATACAATAACCTCATAGATAAACATAAATCAAAAAGTTGCAGAATTGCCTTCATTTTCGAAAGTACACTCGTCGTTTAACATGAATTATGGAATCACGAAACAATGCTACCGACGATATTTTTTCATTCCTAAATCGCTGTGAAGAATATGTTCATCAAAAAAGTGAAACAATGAAAATTGCATCTTTCTTTTAAGCCAAATAAAAATCTGCGTTTGCGCATATGTATTTTGTACGTCCTTCAAAACTAAATAAAATATGTTCATATAAAAAATTTTCTACAGTTTCTCTATAACGATTTTTCTCTATAACGTAGAAATTCTCTTGTCCCAACTGATACGTTATAAAGAAGTTCGACTGTAGTTAGATCATTTCTGCAAACAAAGCAATTTTCAATTTTTTTCTCAATACAATAAAAGTGAACAGATTATTTTAATCAATAACCAGGGACGGAGGTCCGTCAATGTGGTCAGTGGGAATGCATGATGTGAACTGCATGGAAATTAATTTTACTAAAAAAAATCCAAACTATTTAACATCCCTGAAACTTGAGCTGGTACTCTATTTTTGTGATTATAAATGTTAATTGTGTAAAATTCCACACAAGTTTGTGTTGAATGTTTGGACTAAGCTTCGATAGCCATTTGATCTACATTGGATAATTATCCAGGCTAAGTCCTTTTCCAACTTTTAACATAAAATACTTTGATATTGCTCTTGACGACAATTTTAAAAAAGATTTTTTAATTTTTAGTGAAATTTTGTAGGGTTTGCTATTGCAGCTTAGTTAGTTGTTAGTTGTTTCGACTCCGTATATTCACCAAAACAAGATATTTTTCTATAATCATACCTGTGGAATAAGGTATTGTAAGTTAGTTTCATGTCAAATGTTTGTATCTAAATCCCATTTTCACAATGACTGGATATTTTTATAGATAATTCTATGAATATGAATTCTATAATTAAAAAAACTGTGGACCCCTAGTACCACATAGCCCTCTGGACCAGAGTTACAAGCCAACCCATAATTAACGGCGGCGGTGGCTTTCGCCTGATTTACCGGTTCGTTATTCCATTTGATCACCCCCATTACGAAATTTATTTGCAAATTTTGAAAAAGGAAAGGAACAATTTGTATTAACTTCTAAAACATTTTCTTTTATTTTTTGATCAGCAGATTAATATTCGTTAATATTAACCGATATTAACCATAATTTCGTATTATTATTATCCCATACAATTGTTTTTTATACACTCCACGAGAGTATTATATCTTTGTTTGTAACACCTAAAAGGAAGCGAGATATACCCATTGTTAATTATACCGATCGATTTAGAATCTATTTAGCAATGGCCGTCTGTCTGTCTATCTGTCCGTCTATCTCTCCGTCCTTCTGTCCGTCTATTCTTGTAATCAATGTACAGGTCGCAATTGTACCCAGAAACAAATGCAACTTTGAAGTTTCTCGGAATAAAGACGAACGCTTTTTAATTTGAAAATCGGTTCAGATTTAGATATAGCCCCCATACGAATTTCACTCCCGATTTGACACTCTTCACTCTTGATACCACATATTTTAACAGATTTTCTTCAAAATTGGCAAAACGTCCTATATTTCAACTAGAAACACCTATGGTGAAAATGTGTTAGATCGCTTCAGATTTATAAATAGCTCCCACTCAAATTTCGGTCCCGATTTGACTGTTACTGCTCTAGAAACCACATATTTTACCAGATCTTCTTCAGATGTGCCGAAATATCTTATATTTGCACTAGAAACACCTATGGTGAAAATGTGTTAGATCGGTTCAGATCTATGTATAGCTCCCACACAAGTTTCACTCCCGATTTGATTTTTTCCAATCTATAAACCACATTTTTTTACATATCTTCTTCAAATCTTGCAAACTATCTCATATTTCAACTAGAAACACCCATGGAAATGGGTCAGTCCGGTCAGATTTACATATAGCTCCCATACAAATTTCGGCTCAAGAAACCACGTATTTTCACCGACTTTTTTCAAATTGAGCATAACACGTTATACTTGAACTGGAAGCACCTATTGTGAAAGTGGATCACTTCATGCCATGTTTGGCTATAGCCTCGATACAATTTTTTTCTCGATTTTATAAATTCATATCAGTCTCTGACTACTTACAAAAATCCTATCTGTTTTCACTTTTTACCGAATGGAATTGTATCCGTATAGAATGTGGAGTGTATCATAGAGTCGGCCCCAACCGACTTTAGCCTTTTATTACTTGTTAAGAGTGTGAGTCCATTCTCAAAATTTTTATAATATGAATGAGTTTAAAATTTTTTTCCAATTACAGATTTTCATGTGAGGCATATTTGACCAGACATCTTGAATATCATAATCCATAATCCTTCCAAAGAATGGTAAAGCTCTACCTACTTTGACACAATCCACTTTCATACAGTCTGAAGAGGCTCTAATTGTGTTTAAGATGCCACAATTTGATTAGTTTACCACATCCTTCATTGATCTAAAGAAACATCGTAAAAATAAAAGAAAAATAAATTAAAACATTGAAACAAAAATCCATTCAACTGTCCAATTCTCTTGTTTAAAGAAATACTGACGGATGTAAATCGACCTTGTGAGGTCTGAAAAGACTATAACAGTGTTTAAAATACTACTCATCAAAATGTTGTATAATAACATGAAACTTGGTGTCATTTATGTCCAGAACTTTGAGGGCTAAACGAATTTTGCAGTGAACTTTAGAAAGAGTTTATTTTCAACGCAATAAGTTTTAATTTGTTTAAAACGCAAATTTGATTAATTATCCACATCCACCATTGACCTAAAGAAAAATCGTAAAAATAAAAGAAAAACAAATGAAGACATGGGAAAACTTTCATTCAACAGCCCAGTTTTCTTGTCTAAACAAACACTAAATGCGAAAATCTCTGCCCCATCGAGATTTGTCCCTTCTTATTTCTGCCAAGAGATTTATATCAACCGCATTTACTTACTTATTTATATATAAAAGCCGACTGATTATTGTCTCGTCTTTGGGGGTTGTAATATTAATTAAGCAAAGGGGATTATGTTCATCTTTAATGGCTGACAAATTATTTGAATTTTAATATTAACTATGGAGTAGAATGCGAAACTGCCGCAGTATTTATTGTCATATCTGTAAAGAAAATGGGATTTTATATTTTTATTTTTGGATGTCAATAAGTCTGTAATTACTTACTGAAATTCATTTGTTACTAATGCTATACTCTTGTTTAAACCATTATTTGAAGTTGGTGTGGTTGGTTAATCTTAATATTTTTGTTTTATTAAAGAAAAGACATATGCAAGTGAACCAATAATTATTAAAAAACATATTGAGAATACCAAAATATTTTTTGGCATGTGATTGCTGGGGAATATTTGTGTCAGAAAAGTTTCAGAATAATGGATGAAGAAAGTTAAAATATAAGCAATTACAACCGCGAATTTTGAATTTTTCAACAATTGCAGCGATTTTTGCGAATTCAAACGACATTGGTTCTTAATACACAAACAAAAATTTGAAAGTTTGTGTATGTATTCTTCTCATAAATATTTTGTATACGTACTTTTGGAAAAAATTGAATTTTTTTTCACCAATTATGGCCAATTCAACAGTGAAAAACATACTACTTTTTCCAAAAGGCGTGTTCATTCAATCGCATATAACTCCTGAAAGACTTTACCGATTTCAATGTGTGATGAAGATAATTTCAATTACTTTTAAAATAGTAATAGTTGGTGTTGTTGTTATAGCAGTGTTAGATTATTTTAAAAGTAATTGAAATTACCTTCAAAACGAGGTATAACACATGAACATATTCAAATTTTAAATTTTTTTCCAAAAATACGTATCCCAGCAAGCAAAGCAATACGAACATGATTCGAAATCGTATCGTCTGGAATACAAATAATATTGCGGCAACAATCATATTCGTATTGCGGAAGTTACCTCAAATGGAGGAGTTTGTGCGGCCAGGGCGATACGCCAAGGCAATACGAAAGCAATACATCCGGATGATAAATCGGCGATATTGCCAGATTATCATCCGCAAGAAATCTGGATGATATCGCCATAATATCACCTGGAAGATAAAAATGGGATATCGCCAGATAACCACCTAGAAGACAAAAACGCAATTTTCTATATTTTTATGTTTTTCATATTTCAAAATTAATAATTACATAAAGTGGTTAATAAAGAAATACAATAACATAATAAATGATAAAACTACATAAAACAACTAAGAGTTAGAAATTAAATGGATGGACATCACTGCTGTTTACGCCTTATATTCTTTATTATTTCGGTTTTTCGTTTTGGTCATGTTTCTGGTTAACCAAATGGACGTTTTTGAACTTGGGTTTGGAAATGAACCAAATCATATGACTGAAAATAAACCAAATACAATGCATATAATACAAGCTACATATATTACTCAAAATTCCACTTAAATACCTTTAAATGCAGAAATGTTATAATTTTGAGTCGACGGCTTCTCCTTGCTTCCCATCCAAGTAAAGTTGTTTACCAAGCGGTCAGTTAAAAGCTTTTTGAGAGCGTGTCTTATCAAAACTGCATGCCACTCCTCCAATTCGTTCTGAAAACATTGCCTCTGTGAAATGTAAAAGATCTTAATGTCTGGTAAAATTTTGTACCCAAAAGATGTGCATCAATAATCAACTTACCAGTTGTCTTTTCATCACTTGCTACTGATTTCATTTAGAACTTCAACTTGTAGCTTTTCTTTTACATATAGCGCGCTAGTCCATTTTACAAAGCACCAACAAAATATGAAAATCCGAAACATTCATACGAAAAGTGACAACAAAATCAATATCGCCAATATTTCTTCAAAACGATACAAGGGTGATAAGAAAACAATTATTTTGATGAATTTCTTCAAAGTAATAAATGGAAGATATTGCCGCAATATCTTCTGGGTGATATATCATCCAAATGTTTGTAGGGATACAAGATATTTATCAGAAGAATACATACACATACTTTCAATACAATCGCAGCTATCGAGGCCAACAACCGTACCGCTTGACATGGTGTGACTCATATGTATTTTTTATTTACCGTGCCCTGCCGCAATATACACTTTTTGTACAAAATTTGGAAAAAGGGATGAAAATGGTACTAATCTGACGGATGAAGCTGGAATCTTTAAATTCGCTGTGTAAAAATGCGTTGCCAACATTTCATGTAAAACGTTATCAAGTTTACAATAAATCTTTTTTATATTTTTGGCATTTCAACATTCATAGTGCTCAATTTTAAACATGCAAAAGTGGCTATGAACCATAAAACCGCGATAATAGGAAATTTCGAAATCTGTTTAATCGTAGCAATTAGTAATCCTCTTTAGATTAAACTATAGAAGAATGATTCATAATTACTCTTAAAATTAAGTTTTTTCGCTCTCCTGCAAAGTTGTGTTTTTGTTCATTGCCACTTACGAATATAAGCCCTCGATATTAACTACATCTGACTTTCTAACAGAAGAAGTACAAAAACTAAGAGGGAAGAAAGTATACGGAAATTATTTAATTATATAATTTCAAAAAATAAAATTTTACTACGCTAATTTTATCTATTGTGAACATATTCAAATAATGGTAGGTTGTACAACAGATTTGGTCCAGTCATGTGCTGTACATTCCGCTTATTTTCATTTCCATTTATTTCGGTCGGTTTGTAATTAGGAAATAACCACCAACTGTTGTGTTAACACATGCATTCCATTTCATTTTGTCCTTTTCCATCTTGGCTGCCAGCGATGAGGTCGAATTAATCGCTTTAACGCTACAACAAAAAAGAAGAAGGACATGCCATCTGGCATTTTGCTGAAAAATTCGTTAATTTTGGTGGGAAAAATAAATGAATACACCGGGGCCACGAACTAACTAACCAACTAAATGCTGAACTCTACGGGAAAGTTGCAAAGTGAACACACAAAATACAATAGCAACAACGACCAAAATATTTTCATTCGTAACTTAAAATTCAGAGAAGCATTATTCTTAGTTTTACCACAAAACTGCTCGTATCTTAACCAGAAAGAAGAGGTGTATGTGTGTGGCTCATGGAAAGTATCCTTCGCACCCTTAAATATAAATACAGCTTCCTGGGGAAAATCGGTAAAGTTTTCAGTTGCAAACTTCCCCTTACCAGTTTACTGTCACTTTGCATTGCAAACTTGTGTCTTAACTACTTTTGTGTACAGGAGAGGAAATAGCCATAGGTCTACAAATGTTATGCTAAAAAATTTTCGTCAAAAGTACAGATTAGGTTTAATTAGACGGCGTTTTATTATGCAAATCCCATTTTTAATCAATATTTGCATAAGATATGCATCAGTCCGCATTAATCCGTTTTATAGATATATCGAATATAATCCTACCTAATAAATCAACAAAGGACAATTTTTACTATTTCTACGTATAACCTGACCGTATTAGTAATACTAAAAGTAACTTCATATATTAAATATAATCGGGCCAACTGTCATTTAAATAAATTGCAAGTTGCGCAAATAAACTTTTAAAATTAATATTAAATACCCCTTTTATTATTGTACGAAACGACCCCATGATAACGCTAATGTAGAAATGGCAGTAGAAACAAGTAAAAACCCTCCACCATGGATTGCATTCCACAGATGTTGTCGGTTTTCGTAGAAGTGCAGTAATATTACAGGAAAATATATTTTTTTTTTAATATAGCCAAACCAAAACAAATATTGAAAAATAATTTTATAAATAAATATAATATTTTAATTATTTCAAACCATTATTTATTTCAAATCAAAAACTAAATATTCTTATATTTATATTTTCAAAAAGCTTTAATACCATAAGTATTGGTAGATAGTGGTTGCTACAGATGGTTGTATTTCCATTCTATTTTAGTTCCAAAAGTACAAAATTTGAAAATCCATTATCAGACGTACATAGTGCAAAACAACCTAAAGAAAAATTACGAATTTGGAAAAAACTTTTTATCTTGCGTGTCTATGCAGTCAGAGGAATGTATACACCTAATTCCATGATTCCAGCTGAGCCCATTTGGTTGGTACCATTTTTAGCCCCTTGACATTTCTACGCAATTAGAATTTCATCATTCTAGCGGTATTCATTTAGTTGGTACTATTTTTATCCCTCAGTACCATTGTATCCCGTTTATTTTCCGTATCTACGCAGTCAAAGGAATGTATACCCCGAATTTCATGACTCTAGCTGCGGTCATTTGGTTGGTACTATTGTTATCCCCTTTTTCTATTTAGACCCTATTTAGAAAAATCCGTGTATTTTACTTGTCTATGCAATCAGTGGAATGTATACACCGAATTTCTTTATTCTAGGTACAGCCGTTCGGTTGGTACCATTTGTATCACTCTATTCCCATTTTACACCTTAAAAGTACGAATTTGGGAAAAATTATTTTATATTATGTATCTACTCAATTAGAGGAATGTATACACCGAATTTCGTGTTTCTAGCTGTTGTCGTTTAATATGCACCATTATTATCCCTTTTTTGCTCCATTTTACCCCCTACAAATAAGAATCACTTTATGGTGCACGTACCGCGCATACCATATATCAAACAAATATAAACAGACTTATTCAACAAAACTGCTTAAATACGCTAAAATATTAGGGATTATTATGGGTATTTTTAGTCCTTGTGAGGGAAAAAATTTTCCCTTTGGGCCGATTTCGCCCCGTTTCAATCTCAACCGATCTACGACTATAAGACGCATTTATGGAAAATTTGAACGTTATATCTCCTTTCGTGATGCTAGCGTGCTTTCAACAGACGGACGGACGGACATGGCTAGATCGTCTTAGATTTTTAGGACGATCAAGAATATATATACTTTATAGGGTCTCAGACGGACGGACATGGCTAGATCGTCTTAGATTTTTATGACAATCAAGAATATATATACTTTATAGGGTCTCAGGTCGATATTTCAAGGTGTTACAAACGGAATGACAAAGTTAGTATACCTCCATCCTGGAGGTGGAGAGTATAAAAATTTAAATATGAGGTGTTCTACATGAATATATTCATGTAGAAGGTGTTTATTTAACATAGATTGAACTTTCGAAAAGCCTAGCTGTCAAACGAAATGTCATACAGGGCTTAAGTTTTGACATTTATGATTATTATCATAAATCAGGAAAATCATCATGAATAAATTCATGCGTGGACAACGCTATTAAATAATACAAATTTATTTAAAAATATAAACTTTTTCATTGCACTAATGAACGCAGACATTAATTTACCACAGTTTGTTTTATTGGAAAAACTTTAATTTTAATTTGTTATTTGCTGTATTGCAATACTTGACTTCACAGTTGCAGGTTCTATAATACCCCACAATTTCAATATTTTATATAATTAAAAGAGTGAACTTATACTTATTTCGTCGCCTGTCTGTGCACATATACCCATAGATTCAGGTGTTTTTATGTATATGTCTCATTGCTTTTTTTCTTTTTCTTACAATTGTTGAAGCTATGCGGTTTTACGCTACGCTACTATAAACGAGCGAACACCTTGCTTTACCTTCTTTGGAATGGAATTCATTGTTTTTTACTCTTTTCTATAGAGTATTATAATCTATAACAATATTTTTTAGCGAAAGTTTCTCTTTTGCGTTAGACGTCCTTTGTTCTTGTGTTTGTTTGCCATTTTCTGTTACAGATAAAGTTCTCGTAAATTATAATGAAATTCCAGTCCTCCTCAGGTAAATATATTTTAAATAAGCAAAATAAATGTTTAACTTTTTGTGTTACATTTCGTCAAACATTTCGTTAGTGCGATGATTAAAAACTTCACCGCTGAGGAAACTGGACAAACGATGTAATCGTCTGTCATGTCACTTTTCAATAAACTAAGAACATTCTTAATTTTTAATTACAAAGTAAATTTATATATTATATAATTTTGAATTAATTACTTTTCTGAGTTCTAATAATATTTTAGATAAATTGTGTACTATTACAAAACTAGTGTATTTAATTACACTAGTTTACAAGCAATTTCACATTGCCTTAGAAGGGATATTTTCTCGTGAATGTTTATTATTTTTTTAACAAAAAAAATAAGTTTTTGTTATCGCAGCTTATTATCACGATATTTTTGCTTTGTAATGGAAAGGAGGAGAACCTCACTCAATATACACACATTGGTCATATACTTTTTCATTTCATTATCCTCTGAGGGACAAATCATCAGTGGCGATTCTGTATAGAGTGCTTGGTTATATATATATGTTTATATATTTATACTAGCTGAACCCCGCCCGCTTCGCCAGGCAAAAAAAAAACAAATGGAAACATTTAAATCAGGTTTCATATTGATATTATCGTGGTCAGTAATATATACATTCCAATTTTCAGCCTTCTAGCTCTCAAAAACGCTTTTGCCACGCCCACTCTGCCCTCAAAACGAAAATCCCAATTTCGGCATCATATTTATCTTTCTCGTGGTCAGTAATATATATGTACCAATTTTCAGCCTTCTAGCTCTCAAAAACACTATTGCCACGCCCACTCCGCCCACAAAATGAAAATCCAAATTTCGGCATCATATTTATCATTCTCGTGGTCAGTAATATATACATTCCATTTTTCAGTCTTCTAGCTCAAAAAACACTATTGCCACGCCCACTCCGCCCACAAAACGAAAATCCAAATTCTATAGCCAATTCTATACCTGCATCTATCTGTACTGACAATTTCAACAACATCGGTTCAGCCGTTTACACGTGATTGCGGAACAAACAAACAGACAGACAGATTTACACTAAGGTTTTATAATATTAATAGGGATTTTAATTTAATATTTCTACTCTTGTACGTCTCCCTGTACGCTACCATCTAAAGAAAGGAACCACGACGTCAAAAATTTCCATAAAGCGTCTTATAATCGTGGATCGGTTGGGATTACAACTGGGCGAAATCGGTCAAAAGCGAAATGTTTTTTCAATATGCCTGATTGTTCTTAATTGATATTGGGTATGCGCAGAAATTATTCGTAGGGTTGAAATGGGGCAAAAAAGGATGACCTATGAACGATTGAATTGTGATTTTCTTCTTTGGCGCTCTCGGTGGAACCGGAAAATCTTTTTTGATCATACCAATTTTGGCAAATATTCGTTCGCAAAATTAAAGTGATGCTTGCTTCATCAGGAATTTCAGCTGCCTTCTTTGAAAAAAGATGTTGATATTTAGATTTTGTGCAGTACGAACATGCTATATTGGCTTCGAAAAACAACGAATTGGAGGATTACGTATCATTAGATTGACAACCGAATTTTTAAATTCATTGTACTTGCGCAGACTATCGCCTTAGAATCTTCAGTTAATATCAGATTATATTTTGTAATGATGGTTATAACTGAATGACGACTTCAAACAAATTATTCTCATGATTAATATAAAAAATCGATATAACCAATATTATGTTAGCATATGTTGCATAGATTAAAAATGCAAAGATTACAAAAAAAATCATAAAAGTCCGTTGTCTATTAATGGAAAATGGTCAGGTAGTGCAGCCATTCCGCGGCCTACTCCACCTAATAATCTAAATGAATGCTCGAATTCGTCCTTTTTGAGGAAAACATCACGACATTTAAATCAAGCGTTTCGAGTTCCAGAACGACGAATCTGCACAATTATATTACAAAAACTTGCTTGTAAGTGTCAATTGCAAAATCGCCGTTGAAATGTCGACCTTCTACATTATTAAAATTAGCACCTGGATCTAAAAGAAGGATAATTTATTATCAGCCAGAATTAGTTGGAAATCTTAAATCGTCCATAACTTCTTAAATATAACCTTGGAGCTAAAATAAGGCCGTAACATCTTAAATATAGCCATTGGAGCTAAAAGAAGGATAATTTGTGATCAGACAGAATTAGTTGAAAATCTTTAATCGGCCATAACTTTTTAAATATAGCCCCTGAAGCTAAAAGAAGTATAATTTCTGATCAGACAGAATTAGTTGGAAATCGGTAAATTTTGATCAGCCAGAATTAGTTTGAAATCTTAAAACAACCTTAACTACCTAAATATAGCCCCAGGGGTTAAAAGAAGGATATAATTTCTTAAATACATCGATTTTTCCACTTCGCCATAGAAATATCAAACTCATGCGCAAAGGTGTTCCTAAACATTGTTCAAAATCCACTTTAGCGAACATGCATTCACTTCCATTGCCGTAATATGAATTAGATATGGATGGCCGTATCATTAAATTGAATATCTATGGCAGCAAACTTTAATCGGTACAATCATCACTGAGAAATTTTTTTTTAAAGATTCACACGACGATCACAAGAACCTTTTTGTCGGGTCAGCTAGTAAAAGAATAAAAATTAAATTAAATTTCATCATATTTTTAATGCAGCTAGTTTATTGTCACAAATGAACATTTAAATTAACTGAACAGTTAAGAGATTTTACTTACGATGCAGCTGATTTATTTACCTGAATTTTACGCTTAATTATAAAAAAAACATTTTATTCAACTAAAGACATAAGCGGTTCCCGCTTAAGGACCGATTAGGCTATCCGATTGTAGCTAATATTACCTTTTGTTTAAGTTACCTTTTCTTCAGACGACGCATCTCAACAACCGGTCGTTGTTAGTATCTGAAGCATACAAATTGATCCAATGATGAACCACTACCTAATGCCATATAAACGCTCACATTTATTCATCTAGATTATTATAAAAAAACTCCAAATATTTGTCAGCTTTATTATTACATCCTAAACAAGGTTGTGGAACAGGTTGTTATAAGTTACGTTAACTAGAACAACACCAGCTTAATCTATTTTGTGATGTAAGTCTGTACTCATATTCGTTTGCTCGTGATTAGTGATCAGCTCGTAGTCATCTGTGTCTTTTTGGATGTAACCCTCATACAATGTTCAACCAACCACGTCTATATCCTGTAGAACACACAGTGAATGGATATTATATAGTCCGACTTTGCCATGGCTTACAAGTTTTTCCAAGAGCGGAATGTCATCTTCATAAGATATAAATGTTTCCGTTCATTTTAGAGTTCGAGTTTGACATTTAACAAATAATATTAAAGATATATATTAGTATACAAAAAGTACCTAAACTATTTTTCGCTGAATAAATAAGGTATATTACAATCACCCTTGACAACTTCATTTTTCAGCGTTTCCCTTTGTCCACCTTAACTTCATTTCCTCGAAATGTAGGGAGGGAGACACAGACACGAGCAATTCTTTTGAACATTTTTGTTTAGTTATTAAATTTCGTTTTCCGGTGTCACCTTTTTGCTCTTTCCGGTTTCCGCTTCGTTTTTTATATCTCCTTTTAAGGGCATTGGGTGGTTTAATTTTAATCCTTTGCGTTTTTCCAAGAAGCGAAAACTTTTTTAATTTTATTTCAATTCATTTCGTTTTGCTGACATTTGTTGTTGTAGTTGCTGATGATGAAGGTGGGGTGTTGTTTTCCACATTTCTGTCAAGAAGAACATTTTTGTGATTCCATAATTTCACTTATGATGTCATTTTACTGGTATTTTCCGTCTATTCCCTCCATGGCCTTTATTTCCATATTGTCGTGGAGTTTAAGGTATGTCTTTTTGTGCTTGCCATTTCACAGTAGCCCTTTGGACTTTTGGTTTGTCTTTTACTTGGTCGTTAGTTCAGCGAAAAATAAGATGAAAAAACTTATTCATACCTGAGGGACAGTTCATTTAATTTTGTGGGAAATGAAATTAAAGAAAAACTTTTATAAAAGATCACAAATATTTTATCATTAGTTAAAATTCTAGACACTATGGTGATAATTAATTTTTTAAACTCTTTTCGTTTGTACTTCACTGCTACGTTTCTACCTTTGTCATTATACTAGAGATACCCTGTACTATTGAGTGGAGTGTATATTCACATTGTCATTCGGTTTGGAACACTTTTAAAAAGTTTATCGGAGACTCCATAAAGTATATATATTTTAGGTCGTGGTCAAATTCTAAGACAATTTAGTTATATTTGTCCGTCTAGTTGTAGATAGGGGTTAAAATTTTCCACACATATGTCTAATTGATCGATTGGGATTGAAAATGGACGAAATCGGACCAGCGGGAAAAAACATTCCCCTGTGAAGACGTTCAACATCAAGAATTTTTATAAATTTTTAATTTTAACGGGGCGAACGGCGATAAAATGAAATAATAAAATAAACCACACCAACAACTACAGCTACGACCATGGAATTCGGTGTATACTTACCTCGGACTGCGTTTATGAGCGGTAAACAAGAAATGGATTTTAGAAAAACAAAGTTACTGTAAAATGTATTATTTTTATGAGAAGCAAGTAAAATATAAGTAGTGTGAACAAAAAATCACAGTATGTTACTTTCACAAATTTTTGAGCAGGTAGGAAAAAATATATTTTCGTCAAATATTTGCCCAATGGGAATTTGCCTCCACTTGGGAATTATGTCTTTGTGTATTTGTTTGTAACACCAAAAAGGATGGACCCATCATTTATTATACAGATTGGATTAGAATCACTTTCTGTTCTTATAAAAGTACCGGTCGCACTTATTGTCTGATTCTAACAAGTAAGTCTTGAGGAACTAGGACGAACGCTATTTACTTTGGAGGAAATCGGTTCAGATTTAGATATAGCCCCCATACAAATGTCGTTTCCGATTTGAGTTTTTCCTCTCTAGAAACCATTCCGATTTTCTTTAAATTTGACACAACGTTTTATAATCCGACTAGGAACACCTGTGGTGAAAACGGGTAAGATCGGACACACACATTATAATCCAGCAATGGTTAAAGTGGGAAAGATCGGTTCAAATTTAGATATAGCCCCAATACGAATGTTACTCCCAAATGTTTAAACGATTTGGGCCAACCTTTACATATTTCAGAATTTAATATACCCCATATAACATTTGACATTTTTTGTCAAACACATACATTTACAGAATACTTTTAAATAATTTGGCAGACCTTGAAACCTACATTATGAGAGTGGGTCAGAATGGTCCATGATTAGGACCCATACAAAAATCCTTCCCGATTTCATTTTCTTACCGAATTAAATTGCAATGGGATAGAAAGTGGAGGGTATCATATAGTCAGGCCCGTCCGACTTTAGCCTTTCCTTACTTGTTTTGCTCTAGAGTATATGGTGCAAGTGAGTCACATCGTTCAAGGTTTTCATATTACAGCCTTACAATTGACCTTCCCGCCTTTACAGATTTTGATTTAATTTGACAGAACACTTTGCATTTCACTTAGTAAAGGACCGATTTCTGTTTTTCACCGAATTACTCTGACAGAACACGTTATATTTCACATGATAATGGACCGATTTTACTTTTTCCACCGAATTGAATTGTAATTGGTTGGAAGTGGAGGGTATCATATCGGTTCCACCCGACTTAAGCCCCTTCTTTACTTGTTTTATATTAAATTTTCTTCCGAGTCGTAATCTTGTACTTCATTTATTATTTCATTATCATCTAAGGTCTCAAAGCAATCACTATTTTCAAAATCAACTATTTCTTCTGAAAATGTCCAATATATTTTCAGGTGTCTCCAGGTCACTGTATTCGTCTTTCTTGAAAATACCAGGCTTTTAAAGCAATTCCGAAGGTTCTGTGGTGTTACAAACCACTAAGAACGTTTTATTATATACAAGGCTCTTAAAACTGAAATGCTTTTTTAAGAACTTGTCTATATAGCCACATTCTACTACTAATATTTGTTTCCGAACTAGATATTTTCCGTACTGGGATTTGATCGATTGAATGATTCCTGTAAATAATTTGATATAAAACATAAAACGATCTAATAAATATACATAAATGTACATATACTGAAAATTCAATTTCACCGCACATGCCTTGATCTAGTGGTTAAATCACACTTGTGGTGCATGGTGGTAGAAATACAATTTCAATATTGGCCAGTGTGAAGTCTAGTTTGTGACACGAAGCGTTGCCAATCGGAAGCAAAATCATTTTACCAGTTTTCTTAAGTTTATCATATACTTATTTAATGGTTTCAAAGCATATATTGCAAAACCATATTTTGCAAAATTTTAATTTTCACCGTAGATCAAAGTGGTACGTCTGGCCTATATCAATATCTTAATCCCGATCACTAGTTGCCCCAAAAATTATCTTGGCTGTCTTCTGCATTCAGTTCCTCAATAAAGTTAGTAGCTTCCTTTAATGCCAAATAATCTTTATAGTAAAAAAGTAAGGAAAGACTAAAGTCGGTCGGACCGACTATATAATACCCTACACTTTCTACTCCACTACAACTCAATTCGGTGAAAATCGTGAACGCCATTTGTATGGGAGCTATATATAAATCTGAACCGATCTCATTCACTTTTACCATAGATGTTTCTAGTGAAAATATAAGTTGTTCTGCCGAATTTGAAGATAATTGGTTAAGGTATGTGGTTTCTACAGCGTTTAACCGCAAATCGGGAGCGAAATTTATATGGGAGCTATATCTAAACCTGAACCGATTTGACAGATTTTTATCAAAGATATTTCTAGTTGAAACAAAAGGGAGTTGTGCCAAATCTGATCAAAATCGATTAAATGATGTGGTTTCTAAAGCAAAAAAGTCAAATCGGGAGCAAATTTGTATAGGGGCTATATCTAAATCTGAACCGATTTGCTTCAAAGAAAATAGCGTTCGCCCTCGATGAGCAAAAATCGTTTGTGTCAAGTTTCGTAAGAATCGGACAATAGACGGACATGACTAAATCGATTCAAAAAGTGATTCTATATCGATCGGTATAATAAACGATGGGTTTATCTCGCTTCCTTTTGGGTGTTACAAACAAATGCACATAGACATTATACCGTGTGTTGAAGAGAATAATGACCGAATAACCTACTGCAAAATCAACCTTTACTTCAATTTTGTATTATAGGAGTTACTTATCACTTCACTTATTGCTTTCTAAATCATAATTATGCCAGCCGACATTTACAATTTAGTAACAAACTTTGATAGTTTCTTAACAGTTTTATTTGAATTATTTTTTTCATAAGGAATTTTGAACATTAATTACAAACATTTTTACTTTTTGCTTGCCGTCAAATCCAAGGTTTTTTTCAAATTTCCCAAAATTTCACTTTATATAACAACCGTACACAATGACACAAAGAATGAAACTGTCTAAATTACCCTCTATAGGGTAATTTGACATCTATGTCAAATAATACGATGCAATAAAAAACGTTTGACTTGCACGCTCCCGTAAGTTTTAAACCGAGTTGTAAGCTCGGATAAAGTACCGTTACGTATATGTTACAGTGGGCATGAATAGGTTAAGTCTTTCCAAAGGATTAGATACTCTTATTTCATCTATGTGTAAAAAAATACGACTTGTACTTATGCAACTCCTGGACTGAAGATGGTGGTTCGTCCATAGTTCTTCTATTCTATTTTGCATTTGTATAAAATATACACGTTTGCTCAATTTTCAGTGTTAATAAAAACAAGTAAAAAAAGCGTTAAGTTCTGCCGGTCCGACATTTGTATACCTTCCACCATGGATTGCATTCCACAGAGGCTGTCGATTTTCGAAGAAGTGCAGTAATATTACAGGAAAATATAATATTTTTAATATAGCCAAAACAAAACAAATGCAAATATTGAAAAAATAATTTTACAAATAAATATAATATTTTATATTATTTCAAACCACACATATAAGGCAAGGCTACCAATACATTGACATATAGAAATAATACTTCAAGTCAATTCAAAAAATAAATATTCATAAATTCATATTTTCAAAAAGTTTAGATACCATAAATATTGGTAGATAGTGGGCGCTACGGTTGGTTGCATTTCCATTCTATTTAAATCCCAAAAGTAAAAATTTTGAAAATACATTATCTTGCGTACATGTGCAAACTTCATGATTCAACCAATTTTTGCCGTAAAAGTAAAAAGTACGAATTTGGAAAAATGTTTTTATTTGGCGTGTCTAAGCAGTCAGAGGAATGTATACACCGAATTCCATTTGGTTGGTACCATTTTTACCCCCTTTTTTCCTATTTTACGCCCTTAAGATAACGACTTTCTCAAATCGCTTTATTTTACGTGTCTACGCAATTAGGTGTAGTCGTTTAGTTGGTACTATTTTTATCCCTATGTACCCATTGAAGGTACTAATTTGTAAACTAGTAAATCAAAAAAAAAAAATTTTCAAATCCATGCTTTATGCAAGCAGAATTCTATTGGGCCTAGAAATTCTTTTTTAGTTATCTTTTGTAGAAGGAAAAATTACTGCGTTATAAGGAGCAGAAATAATAGATTTTTAATTTGTGGTTTGTATGGGAGGTACCACGCCCCTTTGTCCATTCCCGCTCATATTTGCAGCAGCACTTAAAAAATGCACACCAAACCGACGTACCAAATTTTGTTCAAATACCGTTATCAGGAGCAGAAATAATAGATTTTTAATTTGTGGTTTGTATGGGAGGTACCACGCCCTTTGTACAATCCCGCCCATATTTGCAGCAGCACTTAAAAAATCCACACCAATCCGACGTACCAAATTTTGTTCAAATACCGTTATCAGGAGCAGAAATAATAGATTTTTAATTTGTGGTTTGTATGGGAGGTACCACGCCCCTTTGTACAATCCCGCCCATATTTGCAGCAGCACTTAAAAAATCCACACCAAACCGACGTACCAAATTTTGTTCAAATACCGTTATCAGGAGCAGAAATAATAGATTTTTAATTTGTGGTTTGTATGGGAGGTACCACGCCCCTTTGTACAATCCCGCCCATATTTGCAGCAGCACTTACAACATGCACACCAAACCGACGTACCAAATTTTGTTTAAATACCGTTATCAGGAGCAGAAATAATAGATTTTTAATTTGTGGTTTGTATGGGAGGTACCACGCCCCTTTGTCCAATTGGTCAAATTTTTCCATTTCCTTGTATTGTCATCGAAAATGATTGAGTGTGCAAAATTTGAGCAAAATTGGTTGAGAAAAAAGCTTTCAAAAATTGATTTCAAATTTTGTGGCACACAAACATATATAGAAAGTAACCTTATATAAAGCATGGAAAAAACTTTTATTTTTCGTGTCTACGCAGTCAGAGGAATGTCTATTCCGAATTTCATGACTCTAGCTGCGGTCATTTTATTGGTACTATTTTTATCCCCTTTTTTCATGTTCAATCCAAAAAGTACTAATTTCGTAAAATCCATTTATTTTACGTGTCTACTCTATTAGAGGGATGTACACACCGAATTTCATCATTCTAGCTGAAGTCGTTTAGTTGGTACTATTTTTATTCCTCTGTACCCATTGTATTCCTTGAATTTACGAATTTGTAAAAAATCTTTTATTTTTCGTGTCTACGCAGTCAGATGAATGCATACTCCGAATTTCATGACTCCAGCTGAGGTGCAGCCGTTTGGTTGGTACCATTTAACCCCTTAAAAGTACGAATTTGGAAAAACTTTTTTATATTATGTATCTAGTCAATTAGAGCAATGTACACACCGAATTTCGTGTTTCTAGCTGTTGTCGTTTAATATGTACCATTTTTATCTCTTTTTGTCCCATTTCACCCCTACGAATAAAAATTACTTTATGGTGCACGTTCTTGTTATAGGGGGAGTACGAGAAGACATGTTGAAACAATATACTCTAAAATATTACGGGTTATTATGGGTTTTTTTAGTCCTTGTGAGTAAGGAAATTTTCCCTTTGGGCCGATTTCGCCCCGTTTTAACATCAACCGATCTACGACTATAAGACGCATTTATTGAAAATTTGGACGTCCTAGCTCCTTTCGTTTAGATGCCAACGTGCTTTCAACAGACGGACGGACATGGCTAGATCGTCTTAGAATTTTATGACGATCAAGAATATATATACTTTATAGGGTCTTAGGTCGATATTTAAAGGTGTTACAAACGGAATGACAAAGTTATTATCCCCCCGTCCTGGAGGTGGAGGGTATAATAAATCTCGAGTTATTGTCTAATTTCAGTTTTAGCACAACTCAAACATTTTTACCAAATCAAAAGTTATCACTGTTCGTCGTGAAACCCGGTACCAATATGCTTCTAATGGTGACTTATGGAACTCCCAATCGATTCTTATTAAATTTGCAATGCTAAGCTCTGCTTGGCTAAAGATGAAATTGTATTAAACGTGACGATATAAGGCCATGATTTTATACAGGCTCCATATTTTTTGGAATTTAAAATATCGAGGTTTTCTCTATTTATCAGATTAGTATACAATTTAAATTATATACTAATACAATTTTTGGAGCTATAGCTACTAAGGCCTTAAGCTATCTAGGTTTTATTTGTCTTTTCTTGTGAATATCATTGTCCTAGCTTCAAAGTACAATATAACATATTTTTTTATGTTCATAGAGAACATACATATGTATTGATGCGATCAAAATAATAGCAGCGCATCACAGCTTGAAATATTTTTTTTTCATATTGGTTTGTGTAATAATTTTTTATTGCTACTACTGTATTAACCCAATTTGTCAAATACATCTTAAAATTCTGTTAAGAATAAAATAAATCGTATAATAATATAATCGTAAATTAGGGGTACGGAATTAGGATTGTTTTAATTTTTTAATAAGTGAGACGAGTAAAGCTGCGTGGATAAAAAATTTGTGCTCTTATTAAAAGGTTGATATCTGAAGGAAAATCATATAGGAGAATTTATAGTATTTTCAAGTATTTCGCAGTAGTACAAACAGACCCACCGTGATAAAATGCAAAATCTGTCCGTCCGTAAGTGTTTAAACCATTCATAGTATACTAACAGTACCCGCTGCTTCGCGCACGAAAAAGCCAGATATTTGTTATTATCCGCGTCTAAAATAGTAAATTGGAAACATAGCACTCATATACAGTTAAAGGAATGTGCCTGTCGATGTGCACTGTTTTAGCGGAACTCCCTTCGTATATATAAAGGGTGATTTTTTAAGAGCTTGATAACTTTTTTTTTAAAAAAAACGCATAAAATTTGCAAAATCTCATCGGTTCTTTATTTGAAACGTTAGATTGGTCCATGACATTTACTTTTTGAAGATAATTTCATTTAAATGTTGACCGCGGCTGCGTCTTAGGTGGTCCATCCGCTTAGTCCAATTTTGGCATTTCCACGTTTTTGAGTAACAGAAACCCAATTGGTGCGAACGGCGACGAATCGAAAATTGGTGGTCATCATTAACACTGGCCGATACAGCTGCGATATTTTCTTCAGTTCGCACTCTACGTAAGCGTGTTGGTGGTTTAATGTCCAACAATGTAAATTTGGTGCGAAATTTAGTCACAATAGCCCGAATAGCCGCTTCAGTGGGTCGATTAAACTGCCCATAAATGGAAGCGCGCAATGAACTTTCTTAACAGAGCACGCATTTTGATAATAAATTCAATAATTTGCAAGCGTTGTTCGTTTGTAAGACGATTCATGATGAAATGTCAAAGCATACTGAGCATCTTTCTCTTTGACACCATGTCTGAAATCCCACGTGATCTGTCAAATACTAATGCATGAAAATCCTAACCTCAAAAAAATCACTCTTTATATATATATATTTTTTTCATTTTCTACCCAGTTTTTAACAAAAAATTACAACCGCAGAGTCTTTTATTCGAAAAATAATACATTTTGATGGCGCTTCTACATGGTCAGAGGAATTTACGCACCAAATTTCACGACTATAGCAGCAATATTTTAGTTGGTACTATTTTTATCCCTTTTTGTCCCGCTCACACCTTTTAGGTATAAATTTCGAAAAAATCCATTAGGATTTGCGCTTCTACATTGACAGAGGAATTTACACACCAAATTTCACGACTCTAGCTGCAATACTTAAATTAGTAGCATTATTATTCCTTTTTGTCCCCCGTAACCCTTAAAAGTACAAATTTTGAAAAATCCAATTTTAATGTGCTTATACATGGTCAGAGGAATTTACATACAAAATTTCACGATTCTTGCTATAATAATTTATTTTGTACTATTTTTATCCCTTTTGTCCCGCTCACCTCTTATAAGTACAAATTTTGAAAAATCCAATTTTACTGCGTTTCTACATGGTCAGAAGAACTTACATATCAAATTTCAAGATTATGCCTTTTTGTCCCGCGCAACCCTTAAAATTACAAAATGCATTTATATTCCGCTTCTATGTGGTGAGAGGAATTTACACTCCCAATTTCGCGACTATAGCTGCAATACTTAAATTAGTACCATTTTCATCCCTTTTTGTCCCTTTTGTTTGTCAAAAAATCCAATTCTAACACGCTTCTACATGGTCAGAGGAATTTACATACCAAATTTCACGTTTCTAGCTACAATACTTTAGTTATAAACATTTCGAAAAATCAATTTATATTGCAAGTCTACGTTGTCAGAGGTATGTAAATACCGATTTTCACGATTCTAGCTGCAAATTCTTAAATTGGTACCATTTTTATCCCTTTTTGTCTCTTTCCTCCCTTAAAAGTACAAATTTCGAAAAATCCCATTTTGTAGCTCTTCTGTATGGTCAGTGCAAGGAACACACCGAATTTCATGTCTCTAGCTACTGCCGTTTAGTCAGGACGAAGGTTCGATGTTTATCCCTTTTTGTCCCATTTTACCCTCTAAAAGTACGAATTTCGTAAAACCCTTTCTTAGTCGACGTCTACGTCAAATTTGGGAACTACACTGAAAATTTCATGAGCCTGGCTTATATATATATATATATAGATATAGATTAAGAAAGCATAATATGTATGCCAGAAGTCCGATAAAAGTACCACTTATAAAAACTTGATCATTTTTTCCAGATCATGTTATATTTTCTTTACTCGGAATATCTGCGGGAAAATTGAACCAATTATCATATTATTTACCATATTCGCCAAATTTAGTCAAACTGAATTGATTTATTTTTGGTATACTGTATAATTTATATGAACTACATAATATTGCTCCCATGTAACACCTGGGTTTAGTAATAAAAGCGAGGTATATACGTAGGGGGTGTTGTAGGGTATTATATAGTCGGCCCCGCCCGACTTTAGCCTTTCCTTACTTGTTCATATTATGAAGTTGTACAACACATTGGCCCAGAACTACCATGGGCTACCATCTAACCAGTACGTCAAAATACTGTATAACATTGCTTGCGTATGAGAAATCTCGACGTAAATAAATCTCCAGGCCCGGATGGCATTTCAGCACTTGTCCTATGTAAGTGCTCTTCGACGCTTGCCCGTCCCCTTCGTAATCTTTTCAACCTTGCATACCGTGCAGGGGTTTTCCCAGCGCGTTGGAAGATTGCGAACATCCAGCTCATCCCTAAAAAAGGTGAGGCTAACAATCCTGCTAACTATCGACCGATCGCGATTTGCTCAGCGCTTTCGAAGGTTATGGAGAGTATGGTTAACCACCATCTTGTGAGGTATTTAGAAACTAATGACTTACTTAATGATCGACAGTATGGCTTCCGTAGGAATCTATCTACGGGAGACCTGATGACACTGCTATCCGAAAAATGGAATCGATCTATTCACAAGCTTGGTGAGAGTAAGGTCGTTGCTCTAGATATCTCCAAGGCCTTTGATAGAGTTTGGCACGGCGCACTCATATCAAAGCTTATCGCTTTTGGTGTTGGTAGTGACTTCTCTCGATTTATATCGAGCTTCCTCAGAGATCTCACTATACGTGTTGTTGTAGATGGGTTCTCATCCGACGAGCATAGGTTAACCGCAGGAGTACCACAGGGCTCTGTCCTTTCCCCCTCCCTTTTTCTTATTTTCATCGACGACCTCTTGGATCGGACTGTGAATCCAATATACTCATTCGCGGATGACAGCAACCTCTGTCATTCATACTCATTCGATCATAGACCAAGACGTCAAGAAATTGAGGATAAAAGGCGATTGATGGATGAGTCACTTAGCCAGGATTTGATAGCCATTTCTGAATGGGGTCGAGAAAATAGAGTAGATTTTAATGCACGTAAGACCCAGTGCTCCTTGTTGTCTCACAAGCGATTCACTGATCCAACGGTGTCGTCGATTTTAATGAACGGTGTAGATATTGAGCAATCAGATGATCTAGTTATAAAAATACAATGTGATGTTCGTTGGACAAAACATGTATTTGATGTGTCGAAAGATGCCTTCAAATGTTTAGGCTTTTTAAAAAGATGTAAGAAATATTTCACACCCTCTGATCTTCTCAATATCTACACTACCTACATCAGACCAAAGATGGAATACAACTCCCATATATGGTCGGGTACTCCAGCTTCATCATTGGAGCTACTTGACCGTGTCCAGAGGAGGGCGATGGTGTTGATAGGTGATGGTAGGATATCCAATTCTATTGTCTCCCTTGAACACCGTCGTAATGTTGGTTGTGTGTCATTGTTCTATCGATACTTTCATGGTGTTTGTTCTCCGGAAATTCGTGATCTTATACCGCCCGTGAGAACGTTCGGTAGAGATACGCGACTCTCCAGGAACGCTCACCCATTTGTTGTCGTTTGGACAACCGACCGCACTACACATTACAGAATTAATTCGTTCTTCGCCCGTACTATCCGTATGTGGAATCGACTTCCGGCAAATATCTTTCCCTCCAATTACGACATTCAGAGATTCAAAACAGATGTCAACAGACACTACTCCCTCTTTGCTCCTTCCAATACCTTATCTTCCTTCTACCAACGCAATGCACTGCATTTATAGGGGACATCCCCTGAGTGTTGGTTCAGTGAAAAAAAAATGTATAATTTGTAATGTGGTGTCATGAGGTTTCAGATATTTATTTCTTTTGCTATCGAATAAAGTAATTTGCTATGCTAACATTAATAAGATTTTTTTTTTGGGGAAGACGTAAAATGCGTAATGACTTCTATATGGTTATAATCAAATACTGGTCATTAGAAAAACGTGCCCTTTGTACGCGCCAATCTCATTTCTTCAGATGTGTTGTTTTAAACTATGTATGATATAATCTATCTATGATATAAAACTTGCGTTAACATCGCAAAAAACTATATGCACGTATTTGTTAAACTGTTTGCAGTTTGAATGGTAATAATACGATGTAGGAGAATTTATGTCCTGCAGCAACAACATGGCATATTGGAAAGCGGTCGATACACCCTTTTATATATTCGTTTTATAATTGATTTTTTTAATAATATCAATGATTTTGATTGTTTTCAAAGTTATCAAGGTCAAATACTTCTTCGATTGATTGATTTTCTATCAGTTTTGAATGTAATACATTCGAATTTCAGGTATTCGACCAAGTAATTTCTTTTTACGAAGGAAATCTTTGTTTTTGGCAATATACGTATTTCATTGTCCTGTGTAGGGACAAATCATCAGTGATCCTTCTGTATGGAGTGCTTCCTTCGAAAGAAGAAATTACTTATGTTCAAATCTCATAGAAAATATTTCATTTATCGACTTAGAATTACTTTCAGAATCTATTTAGCCGTGTTCGTCTGTCTGTCTGGTGAAAATGGGTCAAATCGGTTCAGATTTATATATGTAGCTCCCGTACAAATGTCACACCCGTTTTGACTTTTTCCGCTCTAGAAGCCATATGTTTTAAGCGATTATCTTCAAATTTGACACAACAACTCATACTTCAACTAGAAACATCTGTGCTAAAAGTGGGTCAGATCGGTTCAGATTTATATATAGCTCTCATAAAAATATTGCTCCCGATTTGACGTTTCCGCTGACGAAACCATATGTTTTAACAGATTTTGTTAAAATTTGGCATAACACTTTATATTACAACTAAAATTATCTGTGGTGAAAGCGAGTCAGAACGGTTCAGATTTATATAAATCTTTCATAAACATTACGCTCCTAAGTTGACGTATTCCGCTCTCGAAAACATATATTTTAAGAGATTTTTATCAAAGTTGTCGAAACACCTTATATTTCAATTATAAACATCTCTGGTGAAAATTAAACAAATCGGTTCAAATTTATATATAGTTCCCATACAAATATCACTTCCGATTTGACTTTCTCTACTCTAAAAACTACACACTAACCGATTTTGCTCAAATTTGGCAAAATGCCTTATATATCAACTAGAAACATATATGGTGAAAATGTTATAGCTCCCATACAAATTTCGATTCCAATTTGATAGATTTTGATCTTGTACCAAGAATTTATATTTTAACTAGAATCATCTATAATGAATCGGTTCAGATTTAGTCTAGAAAAGGCTTATTTTAACAGATTTTGAGCAGAACAAGTTATATTTCACCTGGAAATAGACATTCTGAAAAAGGTACCATTGGTTTGTTCCAAAATCCTCACCTAATTGCAATGGTGCAAAAAGTGAAGGGTATGAAACCCTTCGGCCCCGCCCGACTTTAACCATATCTTACTTTCTTATTTCGTTGTTGTTCGGCTGTTAGGCCACACAAATAAAAGACGTATATATTACTTTAATTTGTTATTTTTATTTAATTGTTTCCAATATTTCGATCAACGTCGTTGGTCGTCCTCAGGGATACACAAATTATACGTTAACATAATTTCAATCGAAAGACAATAAAATCGATATATATCTACAAACAACGACAAAATAATTACAATTATAGAAAAAACACAGAATCACTGTGAAAAATAAAAGCTTTCGTACTTCACTGCTTAAATCTACGTCTATGTTTGTCAATTCTATGTCTGTAAATTTTAGCGCATCGGGCAGTGTCTCTCTTGCAATTGAGTCTTTTTTTCCGCAGTGACGTCAATAAATAAAATATATACAAATATATACGGCTTTTATTTGTGTGACCTAACACCATTATCAATTAGATAGTAACTTTAATACTTTCTATCAAAAAAGTCTTTTTCTACAATTAAAGTAAAAGTAATGTCAGAAGCGAATTTAATAGAATATTCTTCTACGAACCATGATCATATGTGAAATTTTCCATTCAAATCAACAGTCTAATTTTCATAATTTAAGCAAGCATCCCCTCCGTCAACACAATGCATTAGTGTTAGTTCATGCTTTGACTGTAGATCATAGTGTCCGATTTTTGTTAACTTATTTGACATTAAAATATAGGATATAAAATACGTGTATACATAACATAATTTTGTATACTAAATACTATAAAATATGAATTTAAGATATATAATATTTTCTATATGGAAATTGTTTGCGTGATTTACGTGGTTCACGCGTCAGTGTGAGCAAAGAAAACATTTTTGTGTGTGAACGTGCGTGATTAACTTTTTTTCCTTCGTGAGCGTGCGTGTTTACGTGAATTATATGATTCACGCGTGATCAAAGAAAAAATGTTCGTGCCTGATTCAATTTTTTTCTTCGTGAGGGTGAGTGGACATGAGTCAGAAATCACTCACGCGCCCATCTCTAAGCCAGTCACTAACCACACATGACACCTTCGTAGTGCGTTCAGGGGTAACGTAGTCCGTTCGGGGGTAACGTGTAATTCAGTGAATGCAGCAACAGCAGGGAGAAATGTTTGTCAAATGCATTTACACTTTGATTCTGTTTTGATTGAGGTGCGTGAGGGTTCTAATCCACAGGATTTTCACATGTATGGGTATGAATCACACTCTGTCGATTTTTATCCCCCCACAAAGGTTTGTGGTCTACGTTCGTAACGACATAGTGTTCCAGAGCCAACAATACTTGAGTTCAGAAAATCCAGAATTTAACCCCCTATGGGTTAAATTCGGGATTGGAACACACGTACTAACTTTCGGATTTGTCTACAGAAGTCCAAAAAAATCTATTTCAAAACTTGACAAAATAGAGTCCATAATCAACTTTTTCAAAATTTATTTTTACTTTGACAACCCTCATTCGAATTATATTCACCGTCTTCTACTTCTGATGTTGACTTTTCAACCATCTTTTTTTGGTGTTTTTTTCCCAAATTATCATAGAAAAAATTAAAATGCAACTTACTCCGAATTAAGATAACGATAAATTAACTTCCACAACGCCATATCTGACATAAAGTCAACCATAAAGTGATTCTTATTGGTAAGGGGTGAAATGGGGCAAAAACGGATAAAAATAGTATATATCAAACGACAACAGGTAGAAACACGAAATTTCTTGTGTATATTCTTCTAATTGAGTAGATACATATTATAAAATTATTTTTTTTAATTCACATTTTTAAGGGGTAGAATGGGCATAGAGGGATACAAATGGTATCCACAAAACGGCTGCACCTAAAACAATGAAATTCGGTGTGTACATTCCTCTGATGGCGTAGACACCTAAAATAAAGGGATTTTTTGCAAATCGTTCTTTGGAAAAAAGGGATACAAATTGTACCAACCCAATGACCGCAGCTAAAGTCATGAAATTGCCATGGTTTCAAGTAATAAAAATTTAATATTTATTTACAAAATTATCTTTTCAATATTTATACACTCCACGGGAGTATTATGTCTTTGTGCATTTGTTTGTAACATCCAAAAGGAAGTGAGATAGACCCATTGTTAATTATACCGATCGACTTAGAATCACTTTTTGAATCGATTTAGCAATGTCCGTCTCTCTGTCCATCTATTCTTGTAATCACGATACAGGTCGCAATTGCAGCAGAACAAAATGAATCCTTGCAGAACGAAGTTTTTCGGGATAAGGACGAACGCTATTTAATTTAAAGAAAATCGGTTCAGATTTAGATATAGCCCCCATACGAATTTCACTCCCGATTTGACTCTTTTCACTCTAGATACCACATATTTTAACAGATTTTCTTCAAAATTGGCAAAACATCTTATATTTCAACTTGAAACACCTGTGGTAAAAATGTTTTACATCGGTTCAGATTTATATATAGCTCCCATACAAATTTCACTCCAAATTCAACTTTTTCTGCTCTAGAAACCACATGTTATATTAGATTGTCTTCAAATTTGACGAAACGTCTTATATTTCAAATAGATTCATCTGTGGTAAAAATGTTTTAGATCGATTCAGATTAATATATATATCCCGTTAAAATTTCACTCCCGATTTGACTTTTTCCGCTCTAGAAACCACATATTTGAACAGATTTTCTTCAAATATGGCGAAACGTCTTATATTTCAACTAGAAACATCTGTGGTAAAAATGTTTTAGATCGGTTCAGATTTATATATAGCCCCCATTCGAATTTCACTCCCGATTTGACTCTTTTCACTCTAGATACCACATATTTTAACAGATTTTCTTCAAAATTGACAAAATTGCACATAAATTATACTTTTCAACAATTAAGCAAGAAAATAATTAATTAACGTGCTGATACTTATTAATACATCTAATGTATATTCTTTAATTTCTTCTTTTGTATATTAACATTTTTGGTATTTGGTGTCTGCTTTCTGAGAGTCAAATGGTGCACATTACTCGTAGGGGCCAAACACAATTCACATGTCTCACATGCCATTGGTTTACGTCCATATTAGGTTATTGGTATCCACATATTCAGAATATGCCCACGCTTCGTTTTGGATATTATTATCTATTTTTTATACATAAAGTACATTCGTATTACATGTCATTCAATTTCTAATCACATATTGATATCCTATTAAATAACAATTGCAATTCATTAAATTGATTTCAATTAAAATATGTTACTCTCGCCCCCTGTAAATCAATATGATAATTACATCGAATTTATGGACCATTTTTAAAGGCAATTAAACGTATACTGGAAGTTTAATGATACCAATAATTCCAACACCATTAATTTGTATTGTCTCCTTGTTGGTTTGTCAGTTTAAACATATATATGTATGTATGCTTGACTGTATATATAGGAAATATACGAGTATGTATCCTAACATTAACACTTACATCACAATTAATTACCAGCAAAGTCTCGTTTTACGATACACAATAAAATAAAATTAGAAACTCATTAAAAATGTGCATACAAAGAAAAATCAACACCACAAGATGCGATATTAAGGCTGTATTTTAGTGTTGTGGCTGTTTAGGATAAATCGTTTGAATATTTCGAAATCATTGTTGAGCTAATGATAGATAAGAATGACTTTCATCCGGTCAGATTTTACTAATTCAATTGATTTCATCTGTCTTGTATTAGGTAAGTACAGCAGAATTTATATGTATAATTATGCTAACTAATTCAAGGTTGATGAGGTGCAAAAGCGATAACAAACAACTTTGGAGATTTTAAAATAAAGGGTGATTTTTTAAGAGCTTGATAACTTTTTTTTTAAAAAAAACGCATAAAATTTGCAAAATCTCATCGGTTCTTTATTTGAAACGTTAGATTGGTCCATGACATTTACTTTTTGAAGATAATTTCATTTAAATGTTGACCGCGGCTGCGTCTTAGGTGGTCCATCCGCTTAGTCCAATTTTGGCATTTCCACGTTTTTGAGTAACAGAGACCCAATTGGTGCGAACGGCGACGAATCGAAAATTGGTGGTCATCATTAACACTGGCCGATACAGCTGCGATATTTTCTTCAGTTCGCACTCTACGTAAGCGTGTTGGTGGTTTAATGTCCAACAATGTAAATTTGGTGCGAAATTTAGTCACAATAGCCCGAATAGCCGCTTCAGTGGGTCGATTAAACTGACCATAAAATGGAAGCGCGCAATGAACTTTCTTAACAGAGCACGCATTTTGATAATAAAATTCAATAATTTGACCATAAAATGGAAGCGCGCAATGAACTTTCTTAACAGAGCACGCATTTTGATAATAAAATTCAATAATTTGCAAGCGTTGTTCGTTTGTAAGACGATTCATGATGAAATGTCAAAGCATACTGAGCATCTTTCTCTTTGACACCATGTCTGAAATCCCACGTGATCTGTCAAATACTAATGCATGAAAATCCTAACCTCAAAAAAATCACTCTTTATAAACGAAATGAAATCAATTCAATTGTAATGATTGGTCTGTGTACATAATTGCCTAGTATGCCTTGGGTAGAAATTCCTCCACACAATGATAGTAGAGTAAACGAGAAAAATGTGTTAAGATTGGGCGGGCCGAATCTTATTAACACCATGGTGTGTATTGCACAGTATTCCCGGTAGGTTAGAGGCTCTTCACTTTATGTCAAGGGGCAGTACACTATTAGGAAATTTATGATAATGTTAGGTGAACATAATGCTTTTATAATTTTTAATTATTACACTTTGGCGGAGTATGGATATGAATGTCCAACAATCAAACAAAATCATATGCAGAAAGTACAACCTTCTCATCCCGTGCTCGATACGTATCTATGATCGTTGAAATCAACTTAAAATTTATTGACTGTTACACATGAAGAATTTTCTTGATATGTTAGTCTTTTTGTTTAGTTATGATTTATACGATCATCTATTAAGTTATTTTTAATTATATAAAGTTATGAAATATATTTTATAATAAGACGTTTAAAATAGGCCATTATTATGTTATGGATAATTGTTGTGTTATGGGTTATTGTCAGCATTGTCAGAAGTGACGATTTAACACCATTTAACCATTTTAAGGTCCAAAAAGACTTAATGACGATTTCAATCCCTTAAATGACGATCTTTTAGTCATGAGAGTTTCTTCATTATTTCTTGTTTGAAGTACGGGAAATTATGCCAAATGAAACTTATTAAACGTTTTTAAAACCGTTATCAATAAAACTAAATTATAGTTAAAACTATTCGACGGATTTTTATGTGATTTACATCTGTAACTGCTTCCTTATAAATTTAGGTTTTTTTATACCATAACCAAACGAAATTTTACACAACGAAGTTTTTCGGGACAAGGACGGATGCTATTTAATATGAAGAAAATCGGTTCAGATTTAGATATAGCCCCAATACGATTTTCACTCCCGATTTGACTCTTTTCACTCTAGATACCACATATTACAACAGATTTTCTTCAAAATTGACAAGACATCTTATATTTAAACTAGGAACACTTGTGGTGAAAATAGGTCAGATCGCTTCAGATTTGTATATAGCTCCCATACAAATTTCGCTCCCGATTTGACTTTTTCCGCTCCAGAAACCACATTGCCTTCAAATTTGGCAAAACATCTTATATTTAAACTAGGAACACCTATGGTAAAAATGGGTCACATCGGTTCAGATTTATATATAGCCCCCATTCAAATTTCGGTCCCGATATGACATTTTCTGCTCTAGAAACCACATATTTTACCAGGTCTTCTTCAAATCTTGCAATACATCTTATATTTAAACTTGGAACACCTATGGCGAAAATAGGTCAGATCGGTTCAGATTTTTATATAGCTCCCATGCAAATTTCGCTCCCAATTTGACTTTTTCCGCTCCAGAAACCACATATTGTATTAGATTGTCTTCAAATTAGGCGAAATGTCTTATATTACAACTAGAAACAGCCATGGTGAAAATGGGTCAGATCGGTTCAGATTTACATATAGCTCTTATATAAATTTCGCTCCCGTATTGACTTTTGCCACCCCAGAAACCACATATTTTCACCGAATTTCTTCAAATTGATTGTGAAAGTTAGTCACTTCATTCCATTTTTGGATATAACCCCGATACAAATATTCTACGCGATTTGACAAATTGGACCAGGTCATATTAGTCTGTGATTAGGAAACATACAAAAATTCTTCCCGTTTTCACTTTTTACCGCATTGAATTGTATTCGGATAGAAAGTGGAGTGTACATATAGTCGGCCACGCCCGAATTTAGCCTTTCCTTGCTTGTTTGGATACTGATAAAGACTGAAAGCAGTATTATCTATTGTAAAATAAAACTACAAACATTATATATTTTAGACATAAAATATATACAAAAAATAATCTTAATCGTGAAATTCGGCAAAAAGTTCATTAAGAGCAAACTCATCCCATACACTTTTACAATAAACTTGTAATAAGATTTGAGAAAGTCAGAAAATAAATTTAATTTTAAAGTTTCAGAAATTAAAGTCGTAAGAAGTTATTTAAAATTATAAACCTTCATTATCATCCGTGGCATACGGTAGATATGTTCAATAGGATGGGTCACGAATATAAATTGCAGCGGTCACCCCCTAGACATGAAGATTGGATTGTTTAATGATTATCTGCAATATATTTCGTCACTGGGTCAAGCCATCTGTGAGCTAAATGCTCCTGAAAACACCTCTAAAAATCATGTTTTTCTCGTGTAATTATACCCTACACCACTTCGTGGTCTAGGGTATTATAAGTTAGTTTTTATACCCTACACCACTTCGTGGTCTAGGGTATTATAAGTTAGTTTTCCGCCAAATGTTTGTAACACCAAGAAATAATTGAGCTAGACCCACCTTTAAGTATACGGATCGGCTTAGAATTGCCAGCTGAGTCGATTTAACGATGTCTGTCTGTCCGTCTGTCCGTCCGTCTGCTGTCCATCTAAGCTTGTTCGCACTCTACAGGTCGCAATTGTTGTCCGATTGTCATGAAACTTGGCAGAAGTTATTTTTTCTGGCCAAGGACCATTGGTATTGAATTTGGAGGAAATCGGTTCAGATTTAGATATAGCCCCCATACAAATGTCGGTGCCGATTTGACATTTTCCGCTCTAGAAACCACATATTGTACCCGATTTTCTTTAAATTTGGTACAACATCTTATACTCTGACTAGAAACACCTATGCCAAAATTGGGTAAGATCGGTTCAGATTTAGATATAGCCCCCATACAAATGTCGCTCCCTATTTCACTTTTTCCGCTTTAGAAACCACATATTGTACCCGATTTTCATTAAAATTGGCACAACATCTTATAATCCAACTAGAAACACGTATGCAAAAATTGGGTAAGATCGGTTCAGATTTAGATATAGCCCCCATACAAATGTCGCTCCCGATTTGACATTTTCCGCTCTAGAAACGACATATTGTACTCGGTTTTCTTTAAATTTTGCAGAACATCTTATAATCCAACTAGAAACACGTATGCAAAAATTGGGTAAGATCGGTTCAGATTTAGATATAGCCCCCATACAAATGTCGCTCCCGATTTGACATTTTCCGTTCTAGAAACGACATATTGTACCCGGTTTTCTTTAAATTTTGCAGAACATCTTATAATCCAACTAGAAACACGTATGCAAAAATTGGCTAAGATCGGTTCAGATTTAGATATAGCCCCCATACAAATGTCGCTCCCGATTTGACATTTTCCGCTCTAGAAACGACATATTGTACTCGGTTTTCTTTAAATTTTGCAGAACATCTTATAATCCAACTAGAAACACGTATGCAAAAATTGGGTAAGATCGGTTCAGAGTTAGATATAGCCCCCATACAAATGTCGCTCCCGAATTCATTTTTTCCGCTTTAGAAACCACATATTGTACCCTTTGTACTTTGGTATGACTTTGGTATACTACTGTATAATTTGTATTTGTCTGTCGGACAATTGGATCAATTACCATATTATTTACCATATTCGTTAAATTTGACTAAAGATGAATTTATAGCATATACATTATATTCATATAATTTATATAATTTGTATGAACTACATAAAATTGTTCCCATGAAATACCTGGGTTTAGTAATCAAAGTGAGGTACATACGCAGGGAGTGGTGTAGGGTATTATATAGTCGGCCCCGCCCGACTTTAGCCTTTCCTTACTTGTTTTTTTATGTTGCATTTTTGACAATTTTTTTTTCTGAATTAATAGGAAGCACTTAAAATAAAAACTTTTATTGTTGTCTTAGAATTACTGATTGGTAGAATTATTGGGCGTTTATATTGATTTTTTGCGGGTTTTCAAGGTGACAGCTTGAAATATTGGAAACATTTTGTAAGAGGTGTAATGCAAAATAAATAGGAGGAATCAATACCTTTCGAATGATGCCTGCAGACGATGGTTTTCACAGCCAAAATGTTCAAACGCTTTTTACAAAAATGAGTGCTGCGGCATCAATTTCATTCCGATGTTCATCATTTAGGCATCATTCGAAAGATATTGACAGCAGCTATTTATTTTCAATAAAGATCTGCCACCAGATACAAAAAAATTGTCGGTAGTCACTGTGAAAATCCACCAAAAATTACTATAAAGGTCCAATAATTCGGCCAATAAATAACTCTAAGACAAGAATCAAAATTTATATTTAAAATGCTTTCAAGATTTTATTATTTCAGAAAAAATGTTACACAGCAAAAACATGATTATTAGGGTTATTTTCAGGAGCTTTTAGCTCACAGATGGCTTGATCTAGGAAGGAAATATTTTGCAAATCATCATTAAACCCCAACATTATTTTCGTGGGGTGACTGGAACTTGATTTTCCATTTGTATGGACGGCGACCCAGCCTAATGTTCAACTATATGTATCCAAATTGCATCTTTCTATGTTTGACATTTGAAAAACCACAAAAGTGCAATATAAAAATTACATTGGAAAAACCCATATGTTTAAGGGTGTTTTCAGAACCGTTTAGCTCACAGTTGGCTTGACGCAGGCACGAAATATTTTGCAAACGATTATTAAATTATCCAAATTTTATTTCTGAGTAGTGAGAACATTTACTTTTTCGTGACCCAACCTAATGTACATACGTAGATATGAATGTATTTATATATTATTATTTTAAAAGAATTTAAGACACGTGCGAGTATGAACTCTGTATGTATATTTTCCACGCAACCATGGATTTTATTAAAACCTGCCACGAATGTGTGGTGTTTATATAAATTTGTATAAATTGTGGTTTTAGGGGATTTAGGTCAAAAATAATTTTCATTTTTACCCAACGAAATTTCTAAAACATCTCACTTTAAAACAGCCAAATATAATGCATGTATACATTTGTATTCCAAATACAAAAGAAAGCTATATAATACCGTCAATACAAACAAACTAAATGCACAAAAACTTGTTTGTTGGTGGAAAAGTAACAAAGAGAGCGGATAGAGTATAAACGTAAACAAATGTACATTTGAATGTGTAGTATAACCTTCTTATAATTTTTGATGCAGTTTAACAATACTAGAACCAGTCAAAAAGACTTCGTGAATCCCTGCAATGTCGATTGTTGTCCCACGGACGTACTTTTTGACGTTCCAGGTTTGATTTAGCCCATAAAATGACACCATCGATTTGATTTTTTACCATTTTAGAGAACCCACGCATGTGATAGAAGATTTATTTTTTTAACCTCTAGCTGTAAACATACGTTGTCTACGTCCTCCGCCCGCAAACTGAATTTTATTTATTTTAATATCATCTATCGCGCGAAACTCTTACAGATTACATATGTATATAATATTCAATATATAATTAAAAATACATTCATTATCACTTAAGTACATTATACATTTAAAATAATGAAAGTTTACAATATTAGGTAGAATCTTCCAAATTTCTTATTAGTCTCTTAAAAGCTTGTCTATCAATATGATAATCAATTTGTGTTGTTATTGCATTAAACGCAGTTCGTTCTCTGAAATGGAGTGGCAAATAAGTTTTGTTCTCTTAAAAAACTATTTGGTATGTGGAAATGCAAAACGGATAGCAATGGTGGGCAATCAATATTTCAATCAGTCAAATATTGATCACAAATATTCTTATTGTCAGATGTTGAATTCTAATTCAGCTTAAGAAGGCATATTATCGTGAGTAATCCCTCCGAAGTGCATATCGCGTAAATCGCTTCTGAATTTTTTCTATTCGATCGACTCCGTGGCCATAGAAAGGGTCCCAAATAACACACAAATATTCCAACTGAGACCTGACTAATGTTTCATAGAGCACTTTCACCGTTCTCAAATTGTTGAATATTTTCGAGTTTCTTTTCAAGAAGACAAAGTGTGAATTAGATTGCGATATTAAATATTTAATTTGATGTTGTAAAGAAAAAATGGAGTCGAAAAATAAACCCAAATCTTTAAAAACGGGCTGACGCAAAAATAGGTGAGGATGACCTTTAAGTCGTAAATAATTGGCGCCAAATTTGTGCAAATCGACATTCCATGAAAAAATCAGCGATGCTGGCTTCATATAAAGTTTTTTCCTTCGGAATTATTGATTTCACCACTGGTCGATAGTTCACTATTACATCTTTGGGACTTAAATATAGGTGAGATGAAAGCCAACTTCCATTCATCTATGAAATTACCTTCAGAAAGTGACTTATTAAACATCCATGTTATAGGCCAACAAAGAGAATATGCAGAATTCCTGCTTCAAATTGGCATTTCTTGTGAAGAGTTCTACCATCTCTATTAATATTATAAAACCTGTTGTTTTTTTAGAGCTAGAATGCAGAAAAGTGGTAGATATATTTGATTTCCTAAATGATCAAGTTGATGACGGATTTTTTATTTTCGTTTTGTGGGCGGAGTGGCGTGGCAAAAGTCTTTTTGAGAACAAGCAGGGTAAAATTAAGTATGTATACACGAGCATAGAGATAGCAAACTGAATATGTGCCAATACACATTAAATTAAGAACAATTTGAGGGCAGAATTTGATTTTAATAAACGAAGAGGCGTAACAAATTGGTTCTGAGCCTTAACAGGTTGAAATTTTGTGCACTAAGGTTTTAAAATATTAATAGGGATTAATATTTTTTGTGTGTAAATATTCTTTGGAATTTTAAATCGTAGAAATTTGTAGAGAATATAAACAATCTTTTTGAAAATTGTTGTCTTACACTCACTATTTCAATACCCTTTAAGCAGTTTTCAATATTTTTCAAAAAAAAAAAAAAAACATAATATTTAACTATCCAAACACTTTCACCAAAATCAGATAGCCTTGGGAAATTTCTAGTTGGTTTTACATGGAATTCTTCTATTGCATATAAAATACGTTAAAAACTAAACTAATTAATGCAGAAAGATACAATTACGTATAGTAAAATAGTAGGCCCACAGAATATTTTTTCCGAAAAAATTAAATTGATGGATAATGAAGGATTAATGGTTGAAGGAACATTTGTTTGACTTATTGCTCCACAAGAGATGGCTATACCTTTCAATAAGTCCTTTTAAACGTCATCTTTTGATTATTATTTATTTTATACAGATTATTATTTCAGTACAAAATATAAAAATATATTTTCCGTTATAAGTATGCGTTTAACTGCAAATCATTCCTGTCAGCAGCAATCTTGAATTTTAGTTATAATTCTTTCTCTGACAATTTTTATACACTCCACGAGAGTATTATGTCTTTGTGTATTTGTTTGTAACACCCAAAAGGAAACGAGATAGACCCATTGTTAATTATACCGATCGACTTAGAATCACTTTTTCAGTCGATTTAGCAATGTCCGTCCGTCCGTCTGTCCGTCTGTCCATCTATTCTTGTAATCACGCTACAGGTCGCAATTGTAGACAGAACGAAATAAAACTTTGCACAACGAAGTTTCTCGGTACAACGACGAACGCTATTTAATTTGAAGAAAATCGGTTCAGATTTAGATATAGCCCCCATACGAATATCACTCCCGATTTGACTCTTTTCACTCTAGATACCACATATTAAAACAGATTTTCTTTAAAATTGGCGAAACATCTTATATTTCAACTAGAAATACCTGTGGTAAAAATGTGTTAAATCGGTTCATATTTATATATAACTCCCATACAAATTTCGCTCCCGATTTGACTTTTTCCGCTCTAGAAACCACATATTGTATCAGATTGTCTTCAGATTTGTCAAAACATCTTATATTTAAACTAGGAACACCTGTGGTAAAAATGTGTTAGATCGGTACAGATTTATATATAGCTCCAATACAAATTTCGCTCCTGATATGATTTTTTCCGCTCTAGAAACCGCAAATTGTATCAGATTGTCTTCAGATTTGGCAAAGCATCTTATATTTCCACTAGAAACACCTGTGGTAAAAATGTGTTAGATCGGTTCAGATTTATATATAGCTCCCATACAAATTTCGCTCCCGATATGATTTTTCCGCTCTAGAAACCGCAAATTGTATCAGATTGTCTTCAGATATGGCAAAGCATCTTATATTTAAACTAGGAACACCTATGGTGAAAATAAGTCTGGTCGGTTCAGATTTATATATAGCTCCCATTCAAATTTCGCTCACGATTTAACATTTTCTGCCCTAGAAGCCACATGTTTTAACAGATCCTCATCAAATCTTTCAATATATCTCATATTTCAACTGGAAACACCCATGGTGAAAATGGGTCAGATCGGTTCAGATTTACATATAGCTGCCATACAAATTTCGCTCCCGGAAAGAATTTTTCCGCCCCAGAAACCACGAATTTTCACTGAATATCTTCAAAGTGAGCATAACACATTATATTTGAACTGGTAGATCTTATTGTGAAAGTTAGTCACTTTATTCCATTTTTGGATATAGCCCCGATACAAATATTCTTTTCGATTTGACAAATTGAGCCATGTCATATTAGCCTATGATTAGGAAACATACAAAAATCCTTCCCGTTTTCACTGAATTGAATTGTTTTCGGATAGAAAGTGGAGTGTATCATATAGTCGGCCCCGCCCGACTTTAGCCTTTCCTTACTTGTTCTCTGATATATTCAGACAAATGTGACATGCTCAATTTAAAATTAATTATTTGAAGAAGTTTTATTGTAATAACGATTTTCATTCAAATGTTTTAATTTCATTTAAATTTTTTTATTTATGAATATTGTTATTATTTATATATGAATATTGTAATACTATTTGGGTTTATTTTATAATTGTAAAACAAATAAATACAACATGTTTATAAAATTTTGTACTTTAAAATGACATTCGCCACAAAAATTCTGTATGTACATGTAATGCTAGCAAATACCCGCTACTTCGTATGCGGTGTAAGGATATACTCTTCAGGGTAAAAGGCATGTAAACACTCAAAACAAAAAATCACATTAATTTGCGCAACTACGCATTCAGATGTATATTCACACCAATTTGTCGATTTCAGATCCTACATTGCCGATGGAATTTATACACCGAATAAATTTTAGTCCTCTTTGTACAAATCATCATAATCAATTTATACGTAGTCAATAGTTTAATGTAAGTAGGCACAAACATTGAAACAATTTTCTTACAAAAAATCATATAAAGTAGGAAAATATTTGTCCGTCTCAACAGAGTAGGACCTTTTATGTCACTCGGGGTAGAGAAAAGTAGGAGTATGTCTAAAATCCCTTTCACGTCCGTAGTTTAGTTTAAAATTGGAGATGGTTGAATTGATTATGGTACCCCCACAGGTATAGTCAATATTTGTAGTAAAATATTCGGAACCAGTTGTAGTTTGATATTTGATGAAGTTTTTATATTCACTTTGAGCGTACGTAATATGGAGGATTTTGCCACTCCCCTTCTTGTACCTCCCACACTAATCACCATTACATGAAATAAAACCTTTTAAAACGTCTATAAGGATGATCGGAATAATGTGAAATTTGATCTTTGCCAATATTTTCATATATGCTGCACACACTGGTCGAAATCAGTTGCAATTTCAGATCTAAAAATGATTTTATAATCACTATAAACCTACAAAATATGTATACGTTTTTCACACCCTTTGTAAAATTAAATCCTTTACATATACATAAAAAACATTTATGTTGCGCGAACTCGGAGAAATGCACATACCGTTAGCCTTTCCATATTATTGCTGAAAACTTTGGTTGGTACCATCTATATCCCAATTTCCGCAATTTGGTCTGTTCGATTTTTATCACTTTTGATCCGTTTCCATCTTTAATGTACTCACTTTGATACAGTACTTTTGTATATATATATATACAAAAGTATATACCTTATTCGATACATTGGTGGGTACCATTTGAATCGCCATTTTAATTTACACTTAAAAGTATAAATTTTGAAAAATCAATTAGGGGTCAGAATTCATACAGATTCTAGCTGTAGCCGTGTTGTTGGTTCCATTTGTAATCCTCTTTTACTCATTATTATATAAAAAATCCATTTATTTTGTGTTTCTATGCATGGGGACGTACAAATCGAATTTCACAATTGGTTATCACTTTTTACTCAATATCACCCCCAAAAAGTACGAATTTTGGAAAGGGCGGTGGTACAATCTTTATCCATTTTAAGCCCTTAAAAGCAGAAATTTCGAAAAATTCCTTCTTATCTCGCATCTATGCTGTAAGACGAATATACACACCGATTCAGTCGTGTTGTTAGTACCTTATTATCCCCTTTTTCCGTTTACCTTTTAAAAGTACGAATTTTGAAAAATTCTTTGATTTTACGTTTCTAAGCATTTTGAGGAATGAACACGCCGAATTTCGTGATTACAGCTCCGTTTGTTTTATTGGTACCATTTTTATCCCTTTTTCACACACAAAAGTACGAATTTTGCAAAATATTTCTTGGTCGCATTCATGCTGTAAAATTAATTCCCGTCCGAATTTCAAAATTCTAGGCTCAACCGTTTGGTCTGGGCTTTAGTACAATTTGTATCACATTTAATCTTTTAAAAGTAAAATTTTTGTAAAATTCCTTGTTTTCACTCATCTACACTGTAAGGTTAATATTTACACCGAATTTTATGATTACAGCGTCAGTCGTGTTTTTGGTACCTTTTTTATCCCATTTTCTCGTCTACCCTTTAAAAGTTTGAATTTCGGGATGAATTTCAAGGATGCAAACTCCGAATTTCATGATTCCAGCTTCGTCTGTCTGGTTGGTACAATTTTTATCACTTTTTACTCAATTTCACTCACAAAAAGTACGAATTTTGCACAATATTTTCTTGGTCGTATTCATGCAGTAAAAGTAGTACCCGTCCGAATTTCAAAATTCAAGGCTCAACTGTTTGATCTGGGTTGTGGTACAATTTTTATCCCATTTAATCCCTTAAAAGTACAAGTTTCGAAAAATGTTTTCTTTTCAGTGATCTGCGCTGTAAAACGAATATACATACCGAATTTCATAATTGTAGCGTCATCTGTGATGTTGGTAACTTTTTTATACCCTTTTCCCCGTTTACCCTTTAAAAATACGATCTACATAAAATTCGTTCATATAGAGTTTTGAGGGATGTACACACCAAATTTTTGGATTCCAACTCCATCCGTTTGATTGGTACCATTTTTATCCCTTTTTACCCGATTTCACCCTCAAAAGGTACGAATTTTATTGGCGCGTTGAAGCTATAATATTTAAAAATTTGCGTACGAAAAAATTACTTCAAATCTGATATCTACGCTGTAAGAGACATTTACACACCAAATTTCATGATTCTAGCTTCAGCCGTGTTGTCGGTACAATTTTCGTCCCTTTTTGCCCCATTAACCCCCTAAAAGTACGAATTTTTAAAATGCCACTTTTTGGAATGTCTTCACGCCGCAAGAGGAATATCCATTCCAAACTTCAAGAATCTAGGCCCATCCGTTTGGTCATTGCGATAGTACCATTTTTATCCATTTTTACCCCGTTTTATCCATTAAAACTACAAATTTCATGATTCTAGCTCTAGCCGTTTGGTCTGGATATAGATACAAATAAGTTCGCCATTTGACAATGACATAATTGTGTTTAGGTTCTTAGTTATAAAAGTTAGAACATTTTGGAGCATAACTTTTGATAAGATTGATCTCGAAATTCCAGATTTTGGCAGAATTTAAATAGAAACAAATAGTAAATAGTATCTCTGGTATGGAATGTAGCCTTTCGTGATTAAATCGAGATTTCAGTTTTTCTTTATAGCGTACATAAAGGTACGTTATAAACGTATAATAATGTTTTCTAAATGTAAATGCGTGTGCAATTTGCAATATTCTGTACACAATGAATACGTGGTTTCATGTGCACAAGAAATAAGTTGGCATTACTTACACGATGTAGTGAGTGTTAAGCAATGCGAACACAAAAACAAATAGTGAATGGTTAACATCGAGCTAGGACGACTATATTGTACCACCATGTGACAACAACGTCTTCTGTACAGAAAAAATAACATTAAATTATTATATTTTTTGAATATATTAATCAATATTGTGTTCTTTAAGACTGGTAACTAGCTGCGATAACAAAAACCTAAATAAAAAATTCGAATTTCACTCAAAATCAAAAAAAAATATTTTTTAAAATTGCTGCCAACTGCAATATCAATTAGTGTGTGAACAAATAATTTTGTGTTAAAAATTTTGAACTTAGCCTGGATAATTATAGAATGTAAGTCAAATTTATGGTTATCGAGGCTAAATCCAAAAAAGTCAACAAAAAATAATTTTTTGAAAATTAGTTTTGATACAAATATTTATATTGTAGTTGGCGACAATGTGAAAAAATATTTTTTATTTTGAGGAAAAAATAAATTTTTATTAAGGTTTTGTTATCGCAGCTTGTTATCCCGACTTAAAGAAAAACAGACATATTAACTGGGCAAGTCGATCAGTACGGCTTCAATATAAATTCATTTTTATTTAGGTATTTTTTCTTTGAAATCATGTACCAATTCGAAATATAATCACTTTATCACTTTTAATTTAAATCTGTTGTTATGTTCTAGTTAGAAGAAGAACAGTCAATTGCTCAAATACAGAACTTTACCTCGGTGACATGAAGGGTATAAAAACGTAAACTTATTTTAATAAATACATTTACATTAACATGGAATCACAAGGACGACTAATTTAAAGACAAAACCAAGAACACTCAACCTTATGAACTTAGTACAAATAAAATGTTTGTTGGAAGTGAAAACAATTATCAAGTACTTGAATTGTGACTTATATTCTATAATACAAAATGTGTTCGCGAAAATTCATACGCAAAGAAGCAATAATAATTAATCTACAATTTGGAATTGTAGAGTCATTTTTCCACAAGTGTTAAGTTACATTAGTAGCGGGAAAATATTAAACATTTTTAACTAATCGCTTAGAATCTCTGGCATGTAACCAAAATCTTGTCAATCATTAATTTATAACGTGGAAACGTATTTAGTTTATCTGTAAGTACCTTTATATTTGGAATTTGTTTGTAACAGCGAAATACGCTGTACTGATCGACTTATATTCACTTATAATTGTTATCAAAACATTGCACAATTGGCTTTTGCAGTTCAACGATATTGACATATCGCCCATGTAAATGCCACTCCTGACTTGACTATTTCACCACTAGAAACTGCCGAGTTTTGGCAAAATTGACACAAGACGTTACATCTTTCCTAGAAATATCCAAATCGAAAGTGAGTTACATTGGTCAATGGTTTTATATAGCCCCCATACAAATGCCTTTCAGAACTTTACTTGCCATATCCAAATGTCTCTCCAAATATCACTTAATAGTGATGTAGAATTTAAAAAATAATATTATACCCATGGCATTTATTTTATTTTCTATATGGAGTTATATGGTTATGGTTTAACGAATATTCGATTTTACGAACATCGCATTTAACGAACGGGCAAATTTTCTATTTATATTAAGTACTCTATTAATACTCGATTGAACGAACAGATAAAATGTAGCATTTGAAAGGAACAGAAATGAAAAAAATAACTAAGAACTTAGTGGATAATAAAAGATAACTATATGAATATTTATTATACATATTATTAAATTTCAAGATGGTAATATCCTCTTTGAAAAGAGACCTACAGTCCACGCAGATGTTGAAAAAATCTAAATTTAATTTTTTATGAAATACTGCTTTTATTCATTATATTTTTTGTTTTATTTATAATAAATTTTGTGCCTACAAATGAAATATGAAATTAGTACTGTGTATACTCACGGGAACCACAATGGACCGAATTTAGTCGGCCCGTCGGATGTATACAACTGACTGACATCCCCAACAACCTAATCTGATTGGGTATAACGAACCTTTCAGTTTAATGAACAGGCCTGACACCATATAGGTTCCTTAAATCGAAAAACTACTATATATGCATTTTGTTTATCAAAATTATGGTTCGGTCTACTGTATGTATGCTTTCATGTGCATACGAATTTTTAGGTCACGACATGAAGTAAGCATAGAACTCGACATTGCTAAAATAGATAGAGACGTCCATTATATATGATGTTGTGGGAGTTTGTTGAAAATTGTTAAAGGGAGAGCAAGAGTTCAACTATTGTTCAGTTAACCTCAATGTTATATTTGCTGTGGTTATGCGCGTCTAGCTGTGTGCTTACTGAAAGTATGAACAAACTAAAAAGAAAACAAATTGTAAAAAAGAAAACGAAAAATGTGAAAAAGTAGGGACGACATTTCCCCGCAAAAAAAGAGGTTAACCTAGCTGCTTAGTCGCACCACGTTAGACATCCACTCATATAAACACACACCTCACAAACAGCGACCGGTGGAAGTTCGTTCGTTTGCTCCACGCAGTGTTCCTCCGTTTGCCTTTTTTCCTCATCTGCACACCCAGCCAATTCGTGGTATGAAATCACGTGACGACCCCAGGAGTGCATTATTCCGATTGAAATTTTTCCATCTGTAAGCGAAAGAACAACAGCGGCAGCTCTTAAATGCAATGAAATAGCTACAGGATGTGGATGTGCAATAAATGTAAGGTGAAAGACTAAAAAACAACCAAACAAATTTACAAAGATTTTAATTTTATTTAAACCTAAAGATATATTCTTGCATTTAATCTATGGTTTGTGTGCTCTCCGCAGAAATTCAGTATAATTTTTTGTGATTTCCAAAGTTGTGGATACCTAGTTGTCTACAAATTTTTAACTAATTATAAAATTATGTAAATTCAAAACGTTGTCATTAGGCACTATGTAAACCAAAAATTATGTATAGATTGCAAAGAAGAACAGTTATAGTACATACGTAAAAAATGTGCTCACAAGTGTGAGTACCTCACTTAGTTTTGATATACATATTTAATTTCCAATGTCATACTTTTCGTAGAAATTACCTTCGTATTATTGTTTAGATCCGAGCAAGGACAGAAAATACTCCCAATAACCCCTAAAACAAATATACAAAAGTCATCTATGATTTGACATACTTAGATATCAAATATAAACAAGTAAGGAAAAGCTAAAGTCGGGCGGGCCGACTATATGATTCCCTCCACTTTCTATCCGAATACAATTCAATTCGGCAAAAAGTGATAACGGGAAGGATTTTTGTATGTTTCCTAATCATAGGATAATATGACCTGACCCAATTTGTCAACTTGAGAAGAATATTTGTATCGGGGCTATATCCAAACATGGAATAAAGTGACCCACTTGCACAAGTATTCCAGTTCAAGTATAACGTGTTATACTCAATTTGAAGAAATTCTGTTAAAATATGTGGTTTCTAGAGTAGAAAAAATTGATTTGGGAGCGAAATTTGTATGGGAGCTATATATAAATTTGAACCGAGCTAACACATTTTTACCACAAGTGTTTCTAGTTTAAATATAAGATGTTTTCCCAATTTTGAAGGAAATCTGTTAAAATATGTGGTATCTAGAGGGAAAAAAGTTCAAATCGGGAGTGGCATACGTATGGGGGATATATCTAAATCTGAACCGATTTTCTTCAAATTAAATAGCGCTCGTCCTTAACCCGAAAAACTTCGTTGTGCAAAGTTTCATTTGGTTCTGGTTACAACTGCGACCTGTAATTTATTACAAAAATAGATGGACAGACAGACAGACGGACATTGCTAAATCGATTCAAAAAGTGATTCTAAGTCGATCGGTATACTTAACAATGGGTCTATCTCACTTCCTTTTGGGTGTTACAAACAAATGCACAAAGACATAATACTCTGGTGGAGTGTATAAAAAGTAAATCAGGTGATCGCTTCTCTTTACCTTGTTAATTGCAACATGGAATAACACTTTGTATTGTCCAACTTTTTATCTTTGGATTTATTCTATATTTGATTAATTCCACAAGAGAATATTGGTATTTCCCCATGCTCGTAAAATAAAAAGTTCAAAAAATATTATTTATGACTTGTATTAGTTCCTACGTTGTACACAAATATATAAATAAGTTAAAACAATAAAAAATTAAGTTTTTTCATTTCATACGTGAATGTGATCAGGGACATTGAATGGTAACAGGGTGGTAACTTACGTTATTAAGATTTGTTTTGTCTTTGTATTTTAAATGTTTTTTTGTTCATCATTTGTTAGAGGTGCGCAATTGTTTGAAAATAAAAAAATGGACAGGGTTATTCTGCTTCACACACATGTGCAATGAATGTGTGAGCATCACACAAAACAAGTGATGTTTGTTATTATTAACAGTTTTGGAGTGTTTTGTGCGCACCTTCATTATATTATAACAACAACAACAAATAAATTCTGTTGTCGAACTTTTCGTTTATGAGTAATGACCTTTCATGTATGTAGGTTCGATATGTCTAATTGTTCCAGATCGGTAGTGATTTCAAGTCAGTGGTGTCAAACAGAAAACAAATAAGCAATGAAACGTTCTCTATCGTCCACCTTGTTGAAATTGAACCAACGAAACAGTTTCGATATATGACGTTTCTAAAATGTAGGAATTCTGAATTAACAGAGTAAAAAATTCTTTTCTGTTTTATCAATCTGAGAATTTTAGAACATTTTTATATGCACATGTGTGCATACGAAAAATGCATACTTCGAGCAACACATAGGTAACTCTAGATACGTTTGTGTCATATTTTTTCATAACCAAATGTTTTATGCATATGCATTCTTTTTCATATATGTTCACCAGACTGGTCCTTATTTTTTTAATTGAACAATGTTCTCAGAGAAAACCAGCATTTTTTAATTAAACTAAAGAAATATTTGAAGTAATTAATGCTTCCGTGTTGGATCAAACACATTTAATTTTTAAATATGGTAATTATATTTTCAATTGAAGCTTTTGTTTCTGTGTGCGCTTGCATATGAATGATTCAATTGTCTGACACTTTGGCTCACACTCAGAAAAAAATAATGAGTTAAAATGAACTAAAATTTAGGAAAATTGAACTTCGTGTCTCGCTAAAGCAATATTTCCACATATCAAGTTCAAACTTTTCCTTGACTAAAAATCGGGCAGAGTCGACTATATGATATACCATTCACTTTCTATGCCAATGAAATTCAATTCGGTGAGGATTTTGGAATTTGTCCTATATCATGGATCGATGATACCGACTTTCACAATGTAATATAAGATGTCGTGCCAAATTTGAGCAAAATCGGGAGTGATATTTGCATGGGAGATATACATATATAAATACGAACCGATTTGACTAATTTTCACCAGAGATGTTTATAGATCAAATAAAAAGTGTTTTGCCAAATTTGAAGAAAATCTGTCAAAATATATTGTTTCGAGAGCGGAAAACGTCAAAAAGGGAGCGATTTTTATATGGTGGCTATATGTATGGGTATAAAAATATTTCGTGATATTTCTATCAGAGTGGATCAACTGCTCGATGATTGCTGCATGCGAATTGCAGCAATTCTTAAGATTACTTTTTGAAATATATGAAATAAGAATTATTCATAAGCAATAATTCTTTGCGAATGAAGGCAACTACAAATTAACTAAGTATGATTAAAGTTTCCTTCTTTCAAAGCCATAGTAAATAGTTCATTTACTAGAAATAGGTTAGTAAATTTATTTAAAAACATTTCTTTGGATCTAATAAACATTTCTTATAATTGAGTAAATGATTCTAGTTCAATTTTCCTCAAACCAAGTAAATATTTACTCAAACTGAGGAAAATTCCAGTAAGTTTTCCTCAAATCAAGCATATTTTTACTAAATCTAAGTAAAAGTTTGCAGAAATTTTTCTAAATCGAAGTAAATTTTTACTAAATTTAAGAAAAATTTTTCTGAAACTAATTAAATTTTTAAACAAACCAAGTAAATTTTAGTAAAAATTTAGTATAGATTTAGTAAAAAATCTAAGTAAAATTTCGATGAAATTTACCTAAAACTAAGGAAAATTTTACTTGATACAAGGAAAAAAGTAAACTTAAAATAAGTTAAATTTAACTAAAAATTTTAACAAGTGGTTTTGCTTCGGAGTATGCAAACTAATACAAACAAGTAAAAAGGCGTTAAGTTCGACCGGGCCGAATCTTAGATACCCTCCACCACGGAGTGCATTCCTCAGTATTACCGCTAGTTTAGAGGCTTTCAAATTTACAAAGAAGTGAAGTAACATATTTTGAAAATTGTGATATTTTTAATGAGCACTGTTTTAAAGAAATTTCATTGCTTCATTATTATAATATTCTACTACTACATATATAATATAACTATATATAATACTGCAATAGTAATCACAAAGTGGACATGAGGGAACAATCTTTAAAAAATTTACTCTAAATATTAGGTGTTGTTATGCGCGGACGTAGATCTAAATTCCGTGTTCCCCAGTATCACTCGGGTACGCTTGCTTTAAGCACGAACTAGCTCGACGGTGGGTGGATTCTTGGGAGTAGGTTACACAGGATTCGGCATTACACAAAATATCGTACCCGAAACACTTATCCAACTCATCTCAATATCTGTAACTTGTAATTAGCAAATATCCCCTTATCCGTCCTGCCAACCCGTCCTCTAGCTCCGTATAAGATGTTATTCTACCGGCCAATATCTTACCCTCCCTACTTCGGCTACAATAGATTAAGTTTTATTTGTAGCCCCTTGCTTGTTAATAGTCCGTTTCCTTTACATTAAAAATCCCTGTAGCATCTTTCAATATGTCCGTCCGTCCGATTTATCATCATACACATGTAATAGTTTTTCAATACTCCATTATTAATTTATTAAAAACTTCATATCCTAGAATTAGTAATTTCTGTTAGTAAATTCAAATGTGACTTAATATTTAAGAAACTTATCATACATTTAACTTGCGTACTAGCTATATACATAATTCTATCCTCTCTGAATCCAGAGAAACCCCAAACTCCCGTGCCGTCACTGCGTTAAATTGATTCCATGGATTATGTTGTTGTATACCTCTGCGGCGAATTTACTCTCTTTTGTTGTTTTCTTTTGATTGATTCTTCGAAGTCTGGTTGTTGTTGCCTTTACGATTGGTGCTTGCAATTTCTTTATGATTGTTGTTGTTGTTTATCACATGGTCAGCTGCATTTCGATCTTTTCTCGGGCGAAATGGATAGCTGAGTAGACTTTTTGCTGTTGTAAACCACCACTTCGGGTGTCAAGAGAGAAGCAGAGGATAGCTGAGTAGACTTTTTGCTGTTGTAAACCACCACTTCGGGTGTCAAGAGAGAAGCAGAGGGGAATACGGTGTCCAATTTCGTGTTCCTTCTTTGACGACAAGTGAGCACCACTCGTTTATTTGCCAAATCTACTTCACGCCTTTATTTCATTTATCTTGACACAATCTTTATATTTTGTTTTATGTAACTATATTAAGTTTTAGTGAGAGCAGCGGCCTTTGCTTCTATATTCACCTCGTGGACACGATTTTTCTTTCCCCTTTACTGTGACAGAACTTGTCGCTCTCACGATCTCAACCAGAAAGAAAGATCATGCCGGATCCTCATTTTGTTCCCACTTCCCTCAACGCAGGGTTCCATTTTTGTAATGACACGGAGATATCACAAATCGTATGTAGTGTTTATGCAATCTATGAAATTTCATTAATTTGTTTAAAGTTACAGTGGTTGTACTGACTTACTCTATCTTATGTTTTTACCTATATTATAATATTACGCATATCTATACATACATACATCTGCGTATGTGTATAATTTAAGTTGCATTATTCTTTTGTTTTAAATTCGCAACAGTGTATTGTCAGCCGTCATTAGGGAGAAACATTTTTCCTCAGGGCCGATTTCTCCCATATTGGAATGAACGCATTTAATTTCATGATTCTGGGTTCATCCGTTTGCTTGGTACCAATTTTATCCCGTTCTGATCCTAAAGGTACGAATATCGAAAGATATCTTTATTTTGAATTTCACTATTCTAACTACAGCCCTTTGATTGGTACCATTTTTATCACTTTCGCCCCATTTTCCGCCTAAAAGTTCAAATTTCGAAAAAATCCTTTATGTTTCGCGTCTATGCAGTCAGATATATGCATACACCGAATTTCATGATTTTAACTTCAGCGTTTTGGTTGGTACCATTTTTATCCCTCTTAAAAGTACAAATTTCGAAAAATTTGTCCATTTTACGTGTCTACGTAAATATAGGGATGTACACACCGAATTTCATGTTGTCGTATTATTGGTACCAACCGATCTGTAACCATAAGACACATTTACGAAAAATGTCAACCTCCTAGCTCATTTCGTTCGGCCGCTATCGTGCTTTCAACAGACAGACGGAAATGGCTAAATCGTATGGGTCTCCGATGAATATTTCAAGGTGTTACAAACGGAATGACAAAATGAAGGCTGGAGGTGGAGGGTATAAAAATGACAACATGAAATATTTCTCAAAAGTTTCATGATACCTCTGCCATAAAGAGTTGAGCTATTACTCCATGATTACTACGAATGCAAGATAGGAGCATTCGCAGTGGTTGTTTAGAAATTTACTTGAAGTATTTAAGAAATAAGACTCTGCAAACGATCGGGAATATTCATGAAATTTCTAAACAATTTCAAGTGATTTTTCATAAGTTCATTAATACTTAAATGTATGAAGAACTCGGCATAAATTTCGGTATATACATATTAACTTAATTTTAGCGAAAAACACATTTTAGTTAAAATTTCCTAAATGGAATTTTTTTAATACAAAATATTTCTATTTTTTTCTTACTTAAAACCTTGGAAATATTCTTCCACACAAGTATGAATTTACTCAATTATAAGAATTGTTTATTACATCCAAAGAAATGTTATTAAGTAAATTTACTAACCTATTTCTAGTAAATGAACTATGTACTATGGCTTTGAAAGAAGGAAACTTTACTCATGCTTAGTTAATTTTCCTACTTTTAAGGAAAAGTTAACTGAACCGGAGTAAAATTGTTGAACTAAATTGTGGTATGGATATTACTCAAATTTAGGAATGCTATTTTTCTGAGTGTAGTTATTGTTGCGACAGACTAGAGCCTCTGGTGGGAATCGAACCCACAACCCCCACGCTGATAGCCAAGCACGCTACCAACTCGACTACCGGGTTGGTTAAAGCTTTCAGACCGGTCTAATGTGCAGAATGTATAAATGTATATTAAGCTGACATCCACAAAATTTTGTTGTGAATGTTCCCCACGAAAATTCGGTTTTGTTTCTGTCCTTTGGCTTTATTACTATCAAAGTGTGAATTTACACTTCTAAAGTGCCATTTGAAAACATAATTTTTCTTGGAAAACAGGCTTTGTGATTGTTGGTGCGAAAAGCGCAATTCACCGAAGTTTGACTTGATAGTACAAATCAAATGTTAGACATTTAATTGCTTTACATGGAAGTAGTATGTATTTTCGATATAAATTCCCCCATTTTCTAGTTTTTAATTCAAATTCTTCAAATAAATTCTCCTTAAAAAATTGAACCGATAGCATCGAAATTTTTGTAAATTTTAAAAAGAAAGGTATCAAAAATAGATTATTGATAACGTTCGCGCCGTGAACTTTTTTCAAGAAAAATCCTGATTTTCTAGAGGTTGTTGGAAAATGCCCGTTTTCCAAAGTGATACGGCAGAAATATTTTGGGCGGACACATAAAACACACCGAACTGTACTATTCAGTCGTAAATATATTATATCTATTTCCCTCCCGTTCAAACGAAACCCGCTAAATGCAAACTCGTAAACACTCGCCGAATATACGTATCCATGTGTATTCTTATACACCCGTATGTATACACGTATGCATTCGTATGTATCTTGTCATACATCAACTGCCAAAAGCAAATTTACGCTTGATTTGCGCTGTTTGTTAGTCCTTGGTGTCGGTGTGTTCATAGGAAGTCAAATGTCATGTTGTATAGAGAATTTGTGGGCGATGTCATGTGTTCAAATTCGTATACATCGACGTTATTTGATATTTGAATTGGAGTATAAACACGAACTTCTGTATACGAATATATGGTCCTATCAATGATGTTATATAATTAGATGTTGTGTTTTCCTTAAACCCACATGTACAAACAGCTAATGTACAACAGATACCTAATGTGTTAAGAAAACATCAACACAATTCTTATATTTCCTCGAAAAAACTATAATAGTTGTGAACTTTATTTCAGAATGTAAATACCGTCGCATATTGAAGTCTTTTCTAATAGCAAAAATAATAACTTTTGAACTACACTCCGGAAAATAGCACTCCTAAATTTGAGTAAAATCCATACTCCAATTTAGTTCAACAATTTTAGTAAAAATTTCCTTAAAAGTAGGAAAATTAACTAAGTATGAAAAATGTTTCCTTATTTCATAGCAAATAGTTTTTTTACTAGAAATAGTGTAGTAAATTTATTTCATTAAGTATTAATGAACTTATGAGAAATCACTTGAAATTGTTTAGAAATTTCTTGAATTTTACTCCAAGAAGCAATTCTCGTTTCTTATTTATTTCTTAAATACTTCAAGTATTATTCTAAACAACCACTGCGAAGGCGCCTATCTTGCCTTCGTAGCAATCATGGTGTAATACCTCAGCTCTGTATGGCAACTTTTGAGAAATATTTCATGTTGTCGTTTTTTGTACTAGTTTTGCATACTCTGAAGCAAAATCACTTGTTTGAAGTCTTTTGGTTAAATTGAACTTATTTTAAGTTCACTTTTTCCTTGTAACAAGCACAATTTCCCTCAGTTCAAGTGAAAATTTACTTGTTTTGAGAAAAAAATCTGCAAAATTTACCTCAGCTCAAGTAAATACTTACTCGATTTGAGTAAAAATTAATTTAGTTTTAGGAACATTTCACCAAAATTTACTTAGTTTTAGGAAAATTTTTAAATTTAGTAAAAATTTACGTAGTTTTAAGAAACTATAACTTAGATTTAGGAAAATGTCAAAAAATTAAACGATACCCAAGACGTAAAGATTGGATAGTTCTTCTGTAATTCAATTGTGAATCTTAATTTTTTTCATTTAGAGCTTTTTCTTGTGTTCTGAAGAATTTATATAACTTTGAGAGGCCCAATAAACCCCAATTTTTGTCCAATTGTGAACGGTTTTCAGACTTTTCGATCCATTTTTCAATCAATTGTAGAATCGGATTCCATTGGCCAAAATTTAGTATCTTTCGAGTTTCATAAAAAAATGAAATTAGAAAGGTCTCAAGGATTATTTTGTTATAAAGAGTGATTTTTTTGAGGTTAGGATTTTCATGCATTAGTATTTGACAGATCACGTGGGATTTCAGACATGGTGTCAAAGAGAAAGATGCTCAGTATGCTTTGACATTTCATCATGAATCGTCTTAGAAACGAACAACGCTTGCAAATTATTGAATTTTATTATCAAAATGCGTGCTCTCTTAAGAAAGTTCATTGCGCGCTTCCATTTTATGGTCAGTTTAATCGACCCACTGAAGCGGCTATTCGGGCTATTGTGACTAAATTTCGCACCAAATTTACATTGTTGGACATTAAACCACCAACACGCTTACGTAGAGTGCGAACGGAAGAAAATATCGCAGCTGTATCGGCCAGTGTTAATGATGACCACCAATTTTCGATTCGTCGCCGTTCGCACCAATTGGGTCTCTGTTACTCAAAAACGTGGAAATGCCAAAATTGGACTAAGCGGATGGACCACCTAAGACGCAGCCGCGGTCAACATTTAAATGAAATTATCTTCAAAAAGTAAATGTCATGGACCAATCTAACGTTTCAAATAAAGAACCGATGAGATTTTGCAAATTTTATGCGTTTTTTTTAAAAAAAAGTTATCAAGCTCTTAAAAAATCACCCGATATAACAATGAAAATCGGGCAATCGCGTATATTTTATAAATTAGCCCAAACTTGACTTTTTTCGATTTAAATGTTACTTATCATTATTATTTTTTTACATAGTTTTACACATTAGTTCATTCAACTTTTTGAGATTTAGATAATTATAATTGATAAAAATGTACATAATTTCGTTTGTCGACTTTGCCGAACTGTTTTTAGATCTTTAGTACCCGATTGTTTACAAATATCAGTTTCCTAGCTTTATTTTTTTACTGAACCAATACTCAGGGGATGTCTCCTATAAATGCAGTGCATTGCGTCGGTTAAAGGAATATAGGGGATAGGATGGATGAAAACGGGAGAAGTATTTGTTGACATTTGTTTTGAATCTCTGGATGTTGTAATTGGCGAGAAATATATTTGCCGGAAGTCGATTCCACATACTAGTTGCACGAGCAAAGAACGAATTCATTCTGTAATGTGTAGTACGTCCAGCTGTCCAATCGACATCAAATGGGTGAGAGTTCCTTGTAAGTCGCGTATCTCTACCGAACGTCCTCACATCCGGAGTGAGATCACGAATATCCGAGGAACAAACACCATAAAAGTATCGATAAAACAACGACACACATTCCACATTACGACGGTTTTCAGGGGAAACAATCCTACCATCACCTATCAACGCCGTCGCCCTATGGAGCACCTGACGATATATGGGAGTTGTATTCCACCTTAGGTCTGATGTACGTAGTGTAGATATTGAGAAGATCTGAGGGAGTGAAGTATTTCTTACACTGCTTAAAAAAAACAAGACAATTGAATGCTTCTTTCGACACATGTTTTGTCCAACGAACATCGCAATATATCTTCATGGCCAGAACATCAAGAGTGTCTGATTGCTCAATATCTACACCGTTCTTAGAAATCGACGACACCGTTGGATCAGTGAATCGCTTGTGAGACAACAAGGAGCACTTGGTCTTACGTATATTAAAATCCACTCTATTCACTTGACCCCATTCAGAAATGACCAGTAAATCCAGGCTGAGTAACTCATCCTTTTGTCCTCAATTTCTCGAATGAGTATGAATGACAGAGGTTGCTGTCATCCGCGAATGAGTAGATTGGATTTGTAGTCCGATTCAAGAGGTCGTCGATGAAAATAAGAAAAAGGGAAGGGGAAAGGACAGAGCCCTGTGGCACAACAACTCGTATAGTACGGTCGCTGAGGAAGCTCGATATAAATTGAGAGAAGTCACTACCAACACCAAAAGCAATGACCTTTGATATGAGTGCGACATGCCACACTCTATCAAAGGCCTTGGAGACAGTGATGGCAACTCCAGGGAACCAAAACGCATAAAAATCTTTCGAAAACGGTCTCGAAAGGGCTAAATTATAACAAGTAAGGAAAGGCTAAAGTCGGGCGGGGCCGACTATATGATACACTCCACTTTCTATGCGAATACAATACAATTCGGTAAAAAAAGTGAATATGGGAAGAATTTTTATATGTTTCCTAATCCCAGGCTAATATGACCTGGTCCAATTTGTCAAATCGGGAAGAATATTTGTATCGGGGCTATATCCAAACATGGAATGAAGTGACTAACTTTCACAATAAGTTCTTCCAGTTCAAGTATAACGTGTTATGTTCAATTTGAAGAAAGTCGGTGAAAATACGCTGTTTCTGGGGCGGAAAAAGACTATCCGGGGGCGAAATTTGTATGGGAGCTATATGTAAATCTGAACCGATCTGACCCACCAATGGTGTTTGTAGTTGAAATAAAGGGTGCTTTTTTAAAAGGAAAGTATTAAAAAAAACACATAAAGTTCAAATAATTTGATGTTTGAAGATTATTTCATGCAAATGTTTACCTTGACTGCGCCTCAAATGGTCCATCCGCTTAGTCCAGTTTTGGCATTTCCACGTTTTTGAGTAACAGAGGCCCAATTGCTGCGAACGGCGACGAATCGATAATTGATGGTCATGGCCAGTGTTAATGGCCGATACAGCTGCGATATTTTCTTCAGTTCGCACTCTACGTAAGTGGTTTAATGTCCAACAATCTGTAATACGAAACAATCTGTAATACGAAACAATTATTTTGTGCATTATCAACAAATGCCAAAAAAATGTGTCAAAAGCGAAAAATATATATTTTTATTTCCTTTTTAAATGTCAAAGTACAAAACTTGGTCAACATTGGGCTTAACCATTATCAGGTCAATTTAAGAACAGAGAGAAAAAATTATTTTGGTGCACACATACGATGTTTAATATATGTATATATGAATATTTTATTGTAGTTATTGGAAATATTTTTGGCGTAATGAAGCTACATATATATCTGTGGTCACAACCCATAACAGCCTAAGTCTGTTTTTCAATATTTTCAGTACAGGAGTTTAAAGTTTTGAATCTTCACTGAAAATCAGGAGAAGGCGTTTTTTGGAAAACTTTGCTACAGATTCCAAGGAAACGAATTTCTTTACTTAGTTGTTAACAAAAACTAGTTGTTTATTCTCGCAGTCAAAAGATATTATCGAAAAAGATACTTAGGCTCTTATGAATTGTTGAACGAAAGAAAGTCAAAAAGTTCAAGTTGAGTTAAGCTATTATTCCAGATTAAATAAAAAAATAAAAATAAAATAAAGACCTTAACTCAATTTATGTTTATCAAAAAACGAAATTGTAATTCGGAATAAGAGCTTAACTCAAGTTAGGAAAATAAAATAAATTGTTTCTTTGTTTTTTTGGATTAACGACTTAAGTTGATTTAGGCAATGATGAAAAAATAATGTTTATATTTGTTGTAATCCTAAATTGACTTAGGCAGTTATGCCAAAACAGTAATTTATAAAAATAACTTAAGCTATTAGGTTTTTTAGCATTAATTGCCTTCCTAGAAGAGATACAAACATGAAAAATTTAGAGCAAATAAATTTAGATACGCTGAATACGATGGTGCTAATAACTCAATTGTGTCCTAACTCGAGTTAGGCTGTTAAGGGTTGTGACCACAGATATATGTATTGTGTAAGAGCTATAATCCGTCTATGTAAAGCCAATTTTTTTTTAAAAAAAATTCTATGTTTATAAAATAATTTTGCATGTCTTATTGAAATATTTAACACAAGTACTTGTTACTAAAGGGTGATTTGTTAGCTATTATCTTTTTAGCAACACTGGTTTAAACAGCTGACGCACGTTTCGTGTTTTGTTTCACTGTCAAACATCTTCAGTTTGGTCTATAATTTAACCATGAATCGTCTTACAAACGAACAACGCTTGCAAATTATTGAATTTTATTATCAAAATGCGTGCTCTGTTAAGAAAGTTCATCGCACGCTTCTTCCATTTTATGGTCAGTTTAATCGACCCACTGAAGCGGCTATTCGGGCTATTGTGACTAAATTTCGCACCAAATTTACATTGTTAGACATTAAGCCACCAACACGCTTACGTAGAGTGCGAACTGAAGAAAATATCGCAGCTGTATCGGCCAGTGTTAATGATGACCATCAATTATCGATTCGTCGCCGTTCGCAGCAATTGGGCCTCTGTTACTCAAAAACGTGGAAAACTAAGCGGATGGACCATTTGAGGCGCAGTCCAGGTCAACATTTGCATGAAATAATCTTCAAACAATAAATTTTTTTTTATTTATTATGAATTACAATACAAAGTAAATTTATATTCTAATTTTGGGTCCAGGGATTGAGCCGGGGTGACTAAGACCATTGTAGCTAGTTATTGCAGCGACAGACCAGAGCCTCTGGTGGGAATCGAACCCACGACCCCCACGCTGATAGCCGAGCAATTATATGGACCGTACTATCGATTCAAATAAAGATTTCATGCATTTTTCTGAATTTTAGGTGTTTTTTTTGAAAAACTTTCCTATAGCTTTTAAAAAGCCACCCTTTGATGTTAGTCATTGTATTTAAATGCTACATTATTATTAACCAATATTACAAAAAATCTATATTTATACTAGCATAACCGGTGAGCGTCGTACCGCCAAAATAAAAAACAATATATATATATAAAAACGGATCTGTAAAACCGTTCAATGTGGAAATGTGCGGTCATGGGGAAAGAGGATTGTGCTTAAAAACATATAAAACGAATCAAACTAAATGCAGTGTGTGAACTGCGGTAATAACACAGTGCAACGTGAAAAATGTGTAAAAGAAAATGAACACTTTTTGCAAAAATGACACTGAGGCCCCAAATTTGGGGGCACATAAAAAAGTGCATGATGCGCAAAACTGGGAGACACGGGTCTTTTTTGATCTTTCATCACGTAGTGGTGTCGTATATGGTTATATTTCCATGACTTAAATAATTACACACAGTGTAATATAACTTTGTTTGCATTACGAATACTTAATTAAAATATAATGTAATAATAGTAAGTATACGCCCACGTATTTATAAGGCAAGTGCAACTTCTCATTTAAATCTCAAAATCATATAAAAAAACATACCAACACACCCAAATCGTTGTGGCCCATAAAAAAGTGCATGACTTCTTTGATCTTTTATCACGTAGTGGTGTCGTATATGGTTATATTTCCATGACTTAAAATAATACACACAGTGTAATCAAAAGTCAACTGATCCCACTTCCCCTACACTAATTCTTTGTTTGAAGCTGTTAGACAGCTAAATGAAATGAGAATTCCAGGGAATGGTTTCGGTATAGAAAAAACTCAATTATTCTATAATGAGTAAATACATAGTTCTTAGATTCATTTATTTCGAAATTATCAGTCGAATGCTAGACAGAGAACAATGAATATAGGATCTACACCCTTTTGGTACGCATAGGCTTTCATTTTTAAGTAACAACGATGTTTTAATATCCAATGAAGATAAATGTAACGCTTTCGCAAATTTATTCACAGAGTCTCTGAAAATTTACAAACCAAACGGAACAAAATAATTGTTACTGAAATTGTTGAACATTCCGATTCACTTGATATATCTACTCCGATGGCTTGTGGCTTAGACGAAACCAACAACCAGGTGTTAAAAAAAGCTTTGTCCAACAGCCATTGTATACTTAACGGAAATATACAATTCATGGCTAAATCAACAATATTTCCTTAATACCTAGAAAACCGCAAAAACTGTGTCGCTAAATCTGGTAAATAGGCCCAAGAACTATAGACCATATAGATTTAGTTTACTGAGTAGTTTAGGTGAGTAGAAGATTTTGAGTAAAAAATTTAAGATTTCATCGGTGACACTAATATCTTACCAAATGAACAATTTGGTTTTGGAAGGCCGCACTCAACTATACATCAGGTTAAAAGAATTTAAAACGCTATAAAACTAGGCTTCCAATCAGGAAATTCAACGGTCTTTGTCTTACTCGACGTTGAAATGCTTTCTACTAATTTAGAAACTCGTCTATGATCAGTTTATGTCGATTACTCAAATACATTATTAGACTTGAATGAGTTATCTACAAGTGTCCCCCAAGATTCAGTGTTAGGTCCCATTCTTTACAATTAATTTTGTGCTGACATGTCCAGGCTCGCGCCTTGTCGAATTTCCGCATATGCTGATGACTATTTATTATAGTCATGAATTTAGTCAACATACTTTGACTACACATCAATACATTGAAGATTACTAATTTAAATGGAAAATCATGCTTAATTTTACTTACCAAGTAGTAGAGATGGACGCGTGAGTGATTTTTGACTCTCGTTCACGCACGCTCACAAAGGAAAAAATGTAATCACGCACGAAGAATTTATTTTATTATTTAAACACTCTACATTTGCAATGTTTACCTTAAATTTATGTTTTTAAAGTAGTATACAAAATTACTGTTTCTGTTTCTACGAAAATGCTACCAAACAAAGCACAAAGCAACAAAGGACGGATGTTTATTTTGTTACAATACGTTTAATGCAATCTAAATTATTATTTTATTGACTCCGTGGTCGTTTGTAAAACACCTTTACTTTTGTGAGCCCAAAAAAAAACATTATGTTGGCCATATTTTCAGTGTCAGGGGTGACACTTAATCGTTAAGATAGATCAAGTATAAATAGATGTCATCATGAGCTGGACTTGATAGATCCTCAACAAGCCTTTCACGGGTACACGTTGTACTCCCCAGTCGGCTGGTTCAACGACGATACTATCTGCTGCACCAGACGCTGAGTGTCCGGATTGGGGTTTCTCTATGTTCACCAACATCTAATCCTGTGTTCGCTTCCTCCTGCTTGGGCTTACGTTGGAACTGGGGCTACGGACGTCAAGCGTTACACGATTGCTGCTTCTGCTGCCGAAGACGAATGCGTTGCCTAGGGTTTAGTCGCTTTTGCTGTTGGTGTTGTTGGTATTGTGGCATCGTTGTAGTTATCGGTGCTGTTGTTGCCGTCAATTCTATGGTAGGTTGATATTCGTGTATTCGTTCCCGTCCCCTCGAATAGTAGTACTGCTGCCGTTGAACTCCCTGGATTGCGCGAGCGACTGCTGAAGGACGCCACGAAACAGGACCCTCCGGGCACAACATTCGATGATGCAGAACTCCACTGACAGACAGAGAAAGGTAGGAAATTCATTGAAATTAAATTTTTGAGTTCTTAAAACTTTTTACTTCAGCCTCCCATATGCCGCACATATGAGATGCGCTAGGCATATGGTTGTTGATTTGTTGGTTGTTTTATTCTCAACATACCGGCCTTAATCTGAAATGGTCCTGCAAAATCGAAAATATGTGAATGGTAAACATAATGTTGAGCGTTCCAATGGTAATGCAGATATAATCTGGATTCGTATCTTTTGTCAGACTCGTCTTTGGTAAATATAAAATATAAAATTTACTGCGAACAGTACTCATCGAAGCCGAGAAATATTTGACAAAATTGAGATGAATTCGGAATTATTATTGGAAATCTCTCATCGTACTCCATGGAGGCGTTGGCGAGTCGCCCATTGACTCAAATCAGACTTTGAACATGTAGGAAGAGATTCAGGGCACGAAGAGTACTCTGTTTCGAATTACTCGGTTCGTCATATTCTTGTGTGAAAAAGAAGCGCTGCACAAGATCCATCTTCGCGTGAGTAAGTTCCGCCTGAGAAAGCGTTTTCTACCGACCGGGCTTAATACCAGATTTTTTGCATGTCGTATTAATAAATTTATAAATATAGGCAATGACAGATAAGGCTCGGGAATAGGACGAAAATTGATCACATTTGTGCGGAACAATGAACATACACTTTCCTTTGTTCAGATGGAGTCGGAGATGGTATACTCAATGTTGGCAAATTATCCTGCAAACTTAGAAGCCAGGCTGGGCCGTGCCACCAAAATGGATTCTGCGCTAAATCTGGAGAACTACATCCCCGCTGAGTTGCACTCTGTCGACACATGCTTCCATGTTGCATTTCCTGCATTTTCCATGATTTTCCGAATATTTTTTTTGAATATTCTCTTTGATTTTTTATACCCTACACCACTTCGTGGACTAGGGTATCATAAGTTAGTTTCGCGCCAAATGTTTGTAACACCAAGAAATAATCGAGCTAGGCCCACCTTTAAGTATACCGATCGGCTTAGAATCACCAGCTGTCCGCCCGTCTGTCCGTCCGTCCGTCTGCTGTCCACCTAAGTTTGTTCGCACTCTACAGGTCGCAATTGTTGTTCGATTCTCATGAAACTTGCCAGAAGTTATTTTTTCTGGCCAAGGACCATCGGTATTGAATTTGGAGGAAATCGGTTCAGATTTAGATATAGCCCCCATACAAATGTCGCTCCCGATTTGACTTTTTCCGCTCTAAAATCCACATATTGTCCCCCATTTTCTATAAAATTTGCACAACATCTTATAATCCAACTATAAACACCTATGCAGAAATTGGGTATGATCGGTTCAGATTTAGATATAGCCCCCATACAAATGTGGCTCCCGATTTGACATTTTCCGCTTTAGAAACCACATATTGTACCCGATTTTCTTTAAAATTGACACAACATCTTATAATCCAACTATAAACACCTATGCAGAAATTGGGTATGATCGGTTCAGATTTAGATACAGCCCCCATACAAATGTCGCTCACTATTTCACTCTTTCCGCTTTAGAAACCACATATTGTACCCGATTTTCTTTAAAATTGACACAACATCTTATAATCCAACTAGAAACACCTATGCTGAAATTGGGTAAGATCGGTTCAGATTTAGATATAGCCCCCATACAAATGACGCTCCCGATTTGACATTTTCCGCTCTAGAAACCTCATCTTGCACCCGATTATCTTTAAAATTGGCACAACATCTTATAATCCAACTAAAAAACCTATGGTGAAAGTGGGTAAGATCGGTTCAGATTTAGATATAGCCCTCATACAAATGTTGCTCCCGAATGTTTAACCGATTTTGGCCAAACTTTACATATTATATTTCACCAAAAAACATACATGAAAGCGGGTCACATCGTTCCAGGTTTCAATATACCCCATACAAATGTCCTTTCCGATTTAAATTTTTTTGCAAACACATACATTTACAGGATGCAAAAATCTTTCCCGATTTCACATTTTTGCCGAACTGAATTGCAATGAGAATTGTTTGGGTGATGCCCATATGTCCATACTTTGGTATAACCCAAATGGGGCCCATTCTGATCTATTAAAGCTCTAGAAACTACATCTTACATCGGATCTTCAACAAATTTTGCAGATCATGATATTTTTCAACTAGGAATACCTACCGTGAATAAGAAATATATAGGCTCATGTTTTAGACCAGGCCCAGAATGTAGTTATAGGCCCCCTTTTGAAATGTCAATTACCATATTCGTTAAATTTGACTAAAGATGAATTTATAGTAAATGTATAATTTATATGAACTACATAAAATTACCCGATGAAATACCTGGGTTTAGGAATCAAAGCGAGGTACATACGCAGGGAGTGGTGTAGGGTATTATATAGTCGGCCCCGCCCGACTTTAGCCTTTCTTACCTGTTTTGTTTTGACTCAGTTGTACCGATTTTGTTGTAATTACAACAAAAGTGTGTATGTGGCGATTCTAATTGAAACTAATAAAAATGCACTTCGTTCCAGCTGAAACTCGAACTCTGTATCTCTATCGCTGCACGAAAAATGGGCAACAAGAATCAAAAGTAAAAGAACATTCATCTAATATCACAAGTATCCTTGCTTCTGCAACAATAGGCCTGTTAGATTGAGCTTACTAGCTTACAATTAAGAGACTTGGTAAGGTGGCAGCGTTGTTGCCCATTGGTTCTTCTTAAATGAATCAACAAGAAAAACCACTAAGAAAGTAGCAATCTAATTTCTTGTTTAACGAATAAACTTCATTAAGCTAGTAAGCCCAATCGAACAGATCTAATATTTTTACACGAGTAAAAGATATCTGAATGAATTAACAGTAATTTCGATCAAAATTAATGTGCAGAACATCAGTGATAGATAATATTATACGTATAGAACTTGAATGTCGAGTTGACATGCTATTGTTTTTAGACGTCGAACTGTCCTACGATTCGTCCCAATACCGCTGTAAAATCTGCACATGGGCATCCGCCAGTGGCACGGACGCGACATTCGCACGTTCTAAAATACACAAAAAACAAGAAAGAAACTGGAAATGTCGACCAGCATTTTTAGTGTTCTAAAACGTTTAAAGAGATTTAAAAAAATATTGTTAGGATTTCGTACAAATTAGTTCAAAATTATAAACATTTATACATTGGAACAGACGCTACAAAACACAGAAACTCTTATAGAAATATACAAAGTTCAACGATTTTTTGTGAACTTTGTTTTTCTATATTTTCTATATTGTATACATGTATATGAAGGTCAGAGGATAAATTTTGTTCGTAGATTTATGAAATATGAGAACTATCACTATGTATTTAATTATATTTTTAATTAGGTACAGCAGGAATACGGACGCGACAAAACGTACGCTACAAATATTTCCACGTGTAGTAAGACATGTAGTAATTTTCATTACACTACAACTTGTAATGAAAATAAGAGAGAACAAGTTATCTTCAAGTTTAACAATAATAATAGTAATCGAAATAAGGAAAAAATGAAGTTAAAAAGTATTATTAATGTGGTTTGTTTCTATTTTTTATGGATTTTTTGGGAGATACCCATATGTAATCGAATCTTTTTTGGAATACCTACCGTAAAATTGGCGTAAAATTGAATCCCATACATCTGAAAAAAAAAACATTAAATAAATTTGAAGTAAAAACTATTTTACTCCTAAACTTATGTTAATATGGTTAGTTACGAAAAGTAGAATCAAGCATTAATCAACTTATAAAAAAACACTTGCAATAACTGCACATCTGGATTGCTTATAAATGACAAAAATTCGTTTTAGAGAATAAACTAAGGATCTCATTAGAGCGATGGGTTTTAATTAACTGTAAAAGGTAATTATTATATAAATAACAGAAAATGTCATAGTTGTTTCAAATCAAGCTGTAACCAAAGATATTTGATATCGTACTTGTCTACATAATAATGTAGTTTCCATTGTTTTTCTCCTGGTTTACTCACAATTTGATAATCACTTATATTATTTCACGCAGCCCACCATAAATGAGGGTGTATTATTGTTCAGTGGTTTCAATTCGGCTGCCAATGTCCAATTGGGTTTGGAATTTGAGCATATGCGTAGGCGGCCGGAATCAAAAAAAAAAAAAAAAACGACGGGCGGTGTCCGTTCTCGGTTTTGACATCTCCAAGTGCAGCTTGAATTAATACTTTTTACCGTTTGCATATTTGCGGACTTATCTCTCGGTAACATTGGCAAATAGATCGAGTATTTTGTTCCTTTTTGGTTACATTCATTTAGAATATATACGAACCAAGCTCAAATATACTTGGCATTTGCCTTTGAAAAAGTTTCACAAGATTCAAATTATAAGAAAAAATAAACTACTATAAAAGCAAATAACATCAAATAAAAGACAAATTCTTAACAAAAAACTTTTTCAATTTTGTTAGGTTTGTCTATAGTCAGTTTCCATATTAACAATGTTTGGTGTGTTGTTTCCTTCCTGCTTGCTTCTGTTCAACAGCAGATGCAAGATTGAATGTGTTTTTCCAATTTTTCCTGCTCTAATGCCATTTGCGCTACAAACAAATGACAATGTCAGGCAACACACACAGAGTTGATAAACGAACTTTTTGATGATGTGCAATTGTGTTGCTGACCATAAAATTTCATCAAGTAAAAGTAACAAAAAGTGGCAGCAAAGGCAGCAGCACCAGTATCAGGCAAAACACAAGCAATAGAATAAAAATTCAAATTAGATTTGAATGAAAAACAGGGCACACATACACACTCAACTCAAACATACACACACTTATATTTACAACAACAGTACAGATATTTGTAACTTAAAATTGGACCGAGAAAACTCTGCGGAAAGCTACATAAAACAAGGAAGGCAAAAACCAGGGTGCTCTAAGCAATGTAAATTTAAAGTGTAATTTTCACAATGCTTTTTATTGCAGGTCAGGACCAACAATTTGCGGCAGTACGAGTTCTCCGAAACTGATCACAATTAGTGGGCATTTCTTGAGGTTATAGATTTTGTGTTCAGATGCGAGTTTCTTAGGAAATGAACATATTGTGTATTTTCGCTACCATAAAGGGCCCCAACTAGTTGCATACTATTATATTAGCGAAATTAAACACACAGTAGAAGTGAATCTTTTATGTCTAAATTTCAAAAAATTAAATGTTTAAAATTCATCTCTTGATATGTTGAAATTTAAACTTTGAATGCTTAATAAATATGTAAATTTAAACAAAAATTCTAATTTTTAGTGCAATATTTAACATTTGGATGTTGATAAGTCCGCTGCTAATATTTAAAATTAAACAATGATTAACACTAAATCATAAATGTTTTCGCCAACGAGGCTCTGTCGACTGATCATGGGCGGTATAACCTTAACATCGGCATGAGAGAAATCCCATTTCACAATGCCTGTCTGGAGGCAAAGTTGGCAACCCTGACACCAGACTCGGATACAGTATCCTAATCATCTAAAATACGATTAATGAAACCACACAGAATGCATTCAGAACCGAACGATGACAACGAATGTGAATTGGATTGTAGAATATTAGGACATTTATTGAACCACAAAATGAGACTTAATCAACTTTGCAAGGAATTCAGAAACTACAATATGCTCTTGCTGGGTCTTAGTGAAACTAGATGACCTGAATTTGGCGAAACTAAAACTGCAAGGGTCATACTTTTCTCTATTCAGTAAAATGTTCCTCGGAAACGAGATCTAGTGACGTTGCTATTTAAGGAAGCAAAAACTCACTCATTGGTTGGAAGCCCCAAAGCGATAGAATTATCACCGCCAGGTTTCAAACCAGAGCTCGAAATATCACATGCACACAGTGCTATAAACTCACTGAGCATGATCAAACAGGCGTCAAGAAAGAATTTTATAGTCAGCTGAGTAGGACCGTGCACCATGGAGATTTGGTAATCATAATGGACGACTTTAAGGCGCAAGTGGGAGCTTAGAACATTAATCTAGGGAGCATAGTTGGACGACATGGAGTATACTCTAGAAAAAAAATGATGAACTACTCCCTGAAATATGTGACAAATATAACATGGTTGTTGAAGGGACATTGTTTTTGCAAAAGGTCATTCACAAAGTGATCAAATGGCGATCAGCAAAAAATGGAGAGCATCTCACTCAACTCATCGTTGGAACAATACGAATAAAGCTAGCGGCTATCAGCAACTCAGGACAAATATCAGAACGCAGGTTCGACGTCGCTAAACTATCACAAGCCCATATATCCGAACAGTACATCAACATACTTCAATCTTCACTTGAGGAGGACACGACTACGAATGGGTGAAACATACCTTCTAAAGAGCAGCCGAAATACATTTTGGAAAAGCGCAGTATAAAAGAAAAAAAAAATGGATATCTGAACGAACATGACAGGTAATAGACGAGAGGAAAGCAGCAAAAGGCTTATTAAATAGCGCAAAAACGCGTCACTAGAAATCGGTAATCACCGAGATCTCGACAAGCAAGTTAAACGCAGTGCACGCCGAGACATGAGATTTGTTATAGACGCTTCAGCGGGGGAAATCCAAGCTGCCACATCTGCAAATAGCACCAGGGACCTGTACAAGATATCAAAAAATCAAAACAATTTAGCTACGATTCCAATGGTCTGTTTTCGACATATGTGGACAAAGCATTACACAGAAACTCTGTCACCCGCCAACTCTGTCATATGCAACTGCGCCCTTCGCACAGTTAGGACAGATGTACCTATAGACAGTCCATCGCTACTGGAAGTTAAAATCTATATAATGACACTTAAAAATCATAAATTGCCAGGAACAGATAAAGGAGGGCATTAAAAAAGGACAATATATATGAATATATACTCAACAAGGTGATATAACACATTAATGGCAGATTGCTCCACAACTTCGAGATAGTGAGACATGGAAATCGGCTGCTCGTGATATAAACGACATGCAAGTATTTCTAAACTGTTGCCTCAGGAGAATAATGCACATATTCTGGTTCCACAAGGCTCAGTACTTGGGCCGCTTCTTTTTATATTAATTCTTAATGACATTTTTCCTTATTTGGATGGATGGTGTGCCCATCGCATTTGCTGATGATATTCAGCTGCTTTTCACAGGTGATAGTCATTTTGTGGACGTTCCTCAATCAAAGATCGATTTTGTGTTAGATGCGTTACGTGCTTGGATGTTGCAAAACAAACTAAGTATAAATGCATCTAAAAGTAAAGCTCTATTTTTTTCTACCAGTAATGTTAATAATATCAGTCTGGTCTACAATGGAACAAATATTGAATATGTCCGAGACTTGCAATGTCTGGGAGTGCAGCTAAATGGTAAGTTGAGCTTTGCTCAACATATTAATATGGTAATCTCTAGAGTTAATTTTTCTCTCAGATGCATGTATGGTACTGATTTATATTTGCCGATTTTGATTAGAAAGCGGCTAGTAGATGGATTGATTTTGCCTATAATATTGTACTGATTGGAAGTATACTCAGGTACTATTCAGGGCAATATGTATTTATTACAACTAGCGCTTAACAGGGATATATTTATGGCCTTAAGAGGCGTGTTCATATAACGCCATACGTAGTTAGGTATTTGGGATGTACAACCAAAAACAGCTGTGGTAAAAATATGATAGATCGGTTCAGATTTATATATAGCTTCCATACAAATGTCTCCTCCGATTTGACTCTTTCCGCTCTAGAAACCACAAACTTTTAACCCTCCATAAAATTTTGGAAAGCGTCTAATATTTAAACTAGAAAACCTTTGCTAAACATGGGTCAGATCGGTTCAGATTTGTATATAGCTCGCATTCAAAGTTTGTGTTCAAATTTTCTTACAAATGCATATAGAAGTATGGAATTTGTAGTATAATCTCCTATTATAGCTGCATTGTATATCACCCGGTTCCAATGTAATGACCTTTTTATATCCTACACCAAAGGGTATAATGACTAAGTGTAGTGAATCATATAGTCGGTCACGCCCGACTTTAACCTTCCTTACTTGTAATTTATGTTTTTTTTGTTATCGCAGCTTAGTTATCCAGCCATTCTTCTCAGGCTAGTGGTGTTGCCACCTAATTTTATACATTTTCTTTTTTTTTTTTTGAGTTTTGCAATAAAGAAAATATATTCATATTTAACAATTTTCGATTTTAATTTTTTTAAATTTTGCCAAAAAAATAGATTTGGAACAATTGTGCTCTAGACAGATTTAAGGTGTCTACGGTGAATATTGAGACGGGATGGAATACTTAATTGAGATACTATTCATTGTAATGTGAAGTGTTTAGAAACATGACCGGATATTTATCTAGCAGCTTGAAAACATGTTAAAATACCAGAAAACCCGAAATGTTTTCATGCAATAACCCCAATATTTATGACATGAACACGATTTTACTTTGTACATATACTTTCCATCTCACTAATTTCACTATGGATATGTAAATCATTCTTTTCAAACAAGAAAATCTGATAAAAATTAAACTACCGAAACATTCTTAGCATATTTGTTGCACTTGAATATGCAGAAATAGTAGGAAATGTGTTCGAGTGTTGCAGAGCCATCAATACTTGTTTGCTTTTCAACCGTTTCTGCTTCAGTGTGTATTTCATTTATGCATACAGAAGAGAACATTTTGAAACTTTCGTATGCACATGACCTCAGAGTCAGTAATGATGGATAAATGATACACCGCGAAAATTGCTTTATTAATAACAAAAATATCATGTATAAAAAAACGAACTAAAACATAAATAAAATTAATAAAATATATTTACATAAGTTAAAAGAAAATAGAAAGATGTTGATTATTTACAAAACCTGATTCTTGAAATAAATTTTTCATTATTAGAAAATGGTGTATGGAACAGAACAACGTGAATCTTTTCCGATTTCGAAAGTTTCCGGCATTTGCTGGAAATTTTCCGACTTCCTAACATTTCAGAACCACAAAAAACCACATTTTGATATATGCAGGTTCCATTAAATATTATCCGATTTCAAAATCTTACGACATTAACCTTTAACTACTTTTATAACTACGTATTTTTCTCAGTGTATTTACTTCTAAAGATAACTTGTCATTGAAATGCAAAACATAGTGTTGCTTGTAGTCTGTAGTTATTTGGTAGGCTTTTATTCGATTACCAGAAATATTTGTGTCATGTTATTTTTTGTACAATGAAGGAACCTGATATTACAATGTACTATTTTTATACCCTCCACCTAAGGATGGGTATATTCACTTTGTCATTCCGTTTGTAACACCTCGAAATATTAATCGGAGACCCATAAAGTATATATATTATGGATCGTGGTAAAATTCTAAGACGATCTAGCCATGTTTGTCTGTCTGTTGAAAGCACGATAACGGTCGAACGAAATGAGCTAGGAGGTTCAAATTTTCCCAAAATGTGTCTTATGTTTGCAGATCGGTTGGGATTGAAAGTGGGCGAAATCGGAATAAAGGGAAAAAAATTTCCCTCACAAGAACTAAAAATACCCATAATAACCCCTAATACTTTAGAGTATTTAACAATATATTTTCAATATGTCTGCTTGTTAAGTACAATGATATTGGGTATGAGCATTCCCCCTATAACAAAAACGTGAACCATAAAGTGATTTTTATTCGTAGGGGGTGAAATGGGGAAAAAAGGGATAAAATTGGTACATATTAAACGACAACAGCTAGAAACACGAAATTCGGTGTGTACCTTCCTCTAATTGACTGGGTACATAATATAAAAATATTTTTTCAAAATTCGTACTTTTAAGGGGTAAAATGGGAAAAAGGGATAAAAATGGTACCAACAAAACGGCTGCACCTAGAATATTGAAGTTCGGTGTATACATTGCCCTGATTGCGTAGACACGTAAAATAAACAGATTTTTCGAGAATCGTACTTTTCGGGGTTAAAATGGAAAAAGGGGATAAAAATAGTACCAACCAAATGACTGCTGCTGGAGTCATGAAATTCGCAGTATACATTGAAAACATTTTTCCAATTTCGTAATTTTACTTAGTTAGTTTATTTTGCACTATGTACGTGAGATAATGGAACTTTTGGAATTAAAATAGAATGGAAATACATCCAACTGTAGCACCCATTCTCTACCAATATTTATGGTAATTAAGCTTTTTGAAAGTATAAATATAAGAATATTTATTTTTTTTGAATTGACTATATTATATCGATATGTAAACATATTGGTAGCCTTGCCTTATAATCGTGGTTTGAAATTATAAAAATATTATATTTACTTATAAAATTATTTTGTTCAATATTTGTATTTGTTGTGGTTTGGCTATATTAAACAATTTATATTTTTCTGTAATATCACTGCACTTCTACGAATATCGACAGCCTGTGTGGAATGCAATCCATGGTGGAGGGTATATAACGTTCGGCCCGCCCGAACTTAACCATTGCCATTGAAAGTGGTATTGATATATTTATAATATTAATTCAGCCTCTGTTCATTAGTATGTTTAAAAGGTCTTGCTAGAGGGGCTACAAAAATCGCATAAAATATATCTTATCTGGGATATGTCGGCCAAATTTTTGGATGAATTTTCAAATGAAAAATGACCCAATTTTTGGGTGATCTTAATTTTTTTCATGAATAATTTACTTTTTCATTTTGAGCCATTTTATGTAATTTTTCATTATTTTTTGAACGATTTGTCGCATCGCCCTTTTAAGAGCAATACATTTTTTTTAAACGTCCACCGCAAAGTGTACCGTTTTACAAAATTTAGTGACAAAACCAAAAATTTGTTTTCCATTATTTCTCATCGTTGACGACAAAGATGCAGAGGAGGTGTAGAAAAAAAATAGAGCTTAATCTTATCAGTACGTGTTAAGTTAACAAATTACTGCAAAATTTTAGTTTCTTATCATATTTGAAAGACAAAATGATTCACACAATCAAGTGTAAACAGAAAAATATAAAACACAAATTTAAATTTTTCGTGATCTGTAGCTAGATTATTCCATGATATTCTTGAGTTCTGTCATATTTACGAAATGTAGACATCCCTAACCTAACAAAAAAGTAAACCAAGTCAAAATTCCTAAAAATGACCTAGGAAATATCGCAACTGGAAATATTCGATGTATATTTGTCATCCGCCCCAAAAAGAAATTCCATAAATTAAAAGGTTCGTAAGTAGAATTTGTAATGATCTGGCTGAAAAGTAGAGTAATTCAGTTAGAAGCAGGTGGAGGTTTTTGAATTGCTTTAATTTTACTGAAGGGAACATTTTGAAAATTTAATTGACTAGCTAACGAAATTCGAGAGCATTTTCATAGTTCTTAGCGAAAAATTTTGGATGGTTATTTTTCTAATGTTATAATAAAATAAATATAAATATTAGGGACTGTGAATTTAAGAATTGATTATGTGATCAATGTTCATATAGATTACATTTGAAATTATCATTATCAATAAACTTTGTCCAATACATTTACACATACATTTTTCAGTCCACATTATCCCGCGTGTTTAAAAAGAGTCTCCCTTTTCCGTTTAACATTATTTTTGGTAGGTTATATTTCCAAAATTGTCACTTAAACATTTTCTGGTAACGGGCAAATGTCCACAATTACAAAATGTTCCCCTCTTCTAGACTTCGGCTTTATTTTTAAAAGGAAAAGCTACATTATTAATAGTCATTTAAACTGTACATTAACAAAATGTAATTGTGAGCTCTGGAGTTAATATAAAGGAAGATTTATGAAGTAGAATGTCAAATTTAAAAAAAGATACCAAAATAATGGTATAAAATTCACTTTTAATAATTAAGTCATTGAATTTTTTTCCGTTTTCTTACAATGAATAAAATATAGATCCTAAATGTAAACCATGTAAACAAACATCTTAAAGACAAATTATGTATTTGTTTTCTTTCTTTACATTTTAAAAATCATAGTCACCAATATCTAAGATTGATAAAGAAAGGCAAATCTCTAACCAGGACTGAAAATGCCCCTAATAACCCCTAATATTTAGAACATTATTTTTCGACATGGCTGCTTATATTTACTTAATATTGGGTGTGCGCTTACCCCCTATAACAAAAACGTGAACAATAAAGCGTTTATAATTCGTAGGAGGTGAAATGGGCCAAAAAGGGATAAAAAAGATATATATCGAACGACAACATCTAGAAACCCGATTTTCGGTTTGTACATTCCTCTATGATTGGATACATAATATAAAAGATTAATAGAGAGATAAAAATTGTACCCACCAGACGGGTGCACCTAGAATAATGAAATTCGGTGTATACATTATTCTGATTGCGTATACGTAAAATAAAGGGATTTTTTGAAATTCGTACTTTTTGGGGTTAAAGTGGAAAAAGGGGATAAAAATTGTGCCAACAAATGACCGCAGCTAGAGCTATGTACTTTTAAGGGATAAAATGGGAACAGAGGGATAAAAAGGTTTAAACTAAACGGCTAACGCTTGAATGATGAAATTCGGCATGAACATCCCTCTAAATGACTTGTAAAATAAAGAGATTTTCAAAAGTTGTACTTTTAAGGGGTTAAAATGGGAAGAGGGGATAAAAATGGTAACAACAAAATTGCCTCAGCTAGAATCATGGAATTCTTTGTAGACATTCCTCTGACAGCACAGACTCCGAAAAAATATCTCTCATATTTCGGATTTTCAAAAATTGTACTTTGGAAATAAAATAGGTGTATATAGTATAAACATATTTGTAGCATTGACTTATAAGCGTGGTTTTTTTATTAAATTATTTTTTCAATGTCACTGTGTGAAATATTTTAAGTCATGGATATATAACCATATACTGACACCACTACGTGATAAAAGACCATAAAAAAGACCCGTGTCTCCCAGTTTTGCCCAAAGTCATGGACTTATTTTTATGGGCCCACAAAGATTTTGGTCCTCGGTGTCATTTTTGCAAAAAAATTCATCATTTTCTCAGACTCATATCTTGCAAACCGTTTGGAATTTTGATTTACTCTCTGTAGCTCTTGTCATAAAGAAAAAACAAGTTAAGAAAGGCTAAAGTTGGGCGGGCCGACTATATGATACACTCCACTTTCTATCCGAATACAATTCAATTCGGTACAAAAGTGAAAACGGGAAGAATTTTTGTATGTTTCCTAATCACAGACTAATATGACCTGGTCCAATTTGTCAAATCGAGTAGAATATTGCTATCGGGGCTATATCCAAACATGGAATGAAGTGACTAACTTTCACAATCAATTTGAAGAAATTTTCTGGGGCGGAAAAAGTCAATACGGGAGCGAAATTTATATGGGAGCTTTAGTAAATCTGAACCGATCTGACCTATTTTTGCCATAGGTGTTCCAAGTTTAAATATAAGATGTTTTGCCAAATCTAACGACAATCTGATACAAAATGTGGTTTCTGGAGCGGAAAAAGTCAAATCGGGAGCGAAATTTGTATGGGAGATATATTAAAATCTGAACCGATCTGACCTATTTTCACCACAGGTGTTCCTAGTTTAAATATAAGATGTTCTGCCAATTTTGAAGAAAATCTGTTGTAATATGTGGTATCTAGAGTGAAAAGAGTCATATCGGGAGTGAAATTCGTATGGGGGCTATATCTAAATCTGAACCGATTTTCTTCAAATTAAATAGCGTCCGTCCTTGTGCTGAAAAACTTCGCTGTTCAAAGTTTCGTTTTGTTCTGGCTACAATTGCGATTACAAGAATAGATGGGCAGACAGACGGACAGACAGACAGACAGACGGACATACGGACAGACAGACATTGCTAAATCGATTCATAAAGTTTAGAATCACTCTTTGATCAGTATAATTAACAATGGGTCTATCTCGCCTCCTTTTGGGTGTTACAAAGTGGAGTGTATAAAAACTTCCTCTTCAAGGTCAAAAGATTTGTTCGGCTGTAGTGTGTGTAGGTAGCGTATACGTGCTGTTGATTAAGGATCATACGCACTGTAGTCGGACTGACCATTAACAAAACCGTACTGCAAGATATATTTTCCCTACCTAAACGGTGTTAGGAATCATTCCTAGGAAGTTCATATCTTTGAGAAAGTTGTTTATTGAGATCTTAGGTGCATTTTTGTACTTCATTGCTATCTATGGACCTGAACAGAGGAATTAGGTAAACAAATCGATTTCTTTAAGTTTTTTTTTTGCAATTTTAAAGCTGTACTTTTTTTTGATTTTATATGTTCACAATTTTCTATTCTTTATGACACGAGCTACAACTTTGCCTCACAGAGTAAATTAAAATTCCAAACGGTTTGCAAGATATGAGCCTTAGAAAATGATCAATTTTTTCAAAAATGACACCGAGGCCCCAAATAAATATTATATTTATTCATAAAATTATTTTTTCAATATTTGTATTTGTTTTGGTTTGCCTATATTAAAAAAATGTATATTTGCCTGTAATATTACTGCACTACGAAAACAGCCTCTGTGGAATGCAATCTATGATGGAGGGTATATAAAGATCGAACTTAACGCCTTTTTTGACATGTTTTTTACTATCATGTCCATTCAAAAGATATGCCGCATTTTATTCGTTAATTATTACAGATAAAATAAATATTTTCTTTATTTATTTTTTATGTTTTTTTTTCGCATAAACTAAACTAAAAACTATTTTTTAAATAAAAATCATCATATAGATTTTCAAATTTAAGTTTTAATAGCGTTTATGTTTATTTACAGTTCGATTAGTAATGGTGAGTTCTCTTTTGATGTCTGTAGATTTCGGAATTGACTTCTCTAATGAAGAACCCAATGTAATCTCCCATTATCCATATCCGCACATGTTATAAATAGTTGTATTCTAATTTGTGTAAGCCGAAATATTTAAATGGTATCGATATATTGAACTTTCCCATCCGAGATGCAAGTATTTCCGCTATATCTTTGGTCATTTACAAATCAAATACTTGGTCGTTGCGTTGAGCCTAAATTTTCCAATATTGAAAGACCCAATATTTTCAACACTGAATGTACCTTGGTATTCCTAAATATAATTTTACTACGACTAGGAAAGTCCACAGGTTTCCATGGTTGTCAGTGTAATATATTGCTAATGGTAGGTTTCTGGTCTGATCTCTTTCAATAGAGCTCTCATATGTGTAGATGTCTATATGGGTGTACGAATGACTATAATTCTCCTTACTATAAGTTTATAAAAAAATGTCATCATATAGTCAAGAGCTGTCCTCAACTCCGACTTCGGAGTCATCTCCGGATATTCACAATAGACTCGTATAGTGTCAATAGCTATACCCTACACTACACTGTGGAATATTTCATTTTCATTTCATTTATTTCAGTCAATGGATTTACAATAATCATCACAGACTATATCTTAAAATCTAAGAATTAAATTAAATAAAAATAAATTATATCTAATAAATTAATAAAAATTGTACACAGTTGTAGAAAATTCTATTAAACTCATTTAAAGCACGAGAAATAGGTGCATTAGCGGCATAGTTGGTTCCATGTATGGGAATAAAAACTACATTGTAATGACGTAAAAGACGTGCAGGGACATTAAATGTAATGAGACTAATTAGATCTGGAGAATCTACAGAAACACTAATAATTTTAAAAAGAAAGATCTGAGATAAATAAATTCTCCTATTTTGTAGAGTTTTAAGGGATATCAATCTCAAGATATTGTTAGTTTCATGCCTAAGAAATAATTGAGATAGTCCTTCGACTATTATTATTATTTTTATTAAGGACGAATGCTAATAAATATGAAGAAAATCTGTCAATTTTTCGATATACCTATCATCCCTACAAATTCCGTACAGATTTAAATTCTTACTGCTCTAGAATTCTCAAATATCTTTTTAAATTTTTTATTTTAATACTAATAAATCTTTCCCTTATAAAAAAAAATATTTCAGTAAAGGATTCAATTCTAAATCTTTAAAGCGTTAAAAAACATTTTCCGAAAATAGCTCTCTAATCTATGTTTTTTTAGATTTTTTCAACTGTCTCTATACTACTATTTATACGTGAAAGCCCATATAATTGCCTTTATAATTGTCTACAGAATGGCGCAATAAAAATGCACCTTATTTGGGACATGTTGTCGACATGGCTGCAAATGAAACCTCCAACCTCGACCGTTCTCTAATGAGTCCAAAATATACTGCTTTTTCGTATAAACCTATGACTTATCATAACCTCTGAGAAAATATATAGGGACTTGACTGGCCAATTTCGACGCTTTTGCCAAAATCAAATATATATTCAAACACTAAGGACATAAATTAATCTTTGTAATTTCGACCAAAATCTCTGCAAAGAATAATGCTTTTTTACATGGAAACTTGATGCGAAGATTTTCCAATTACCCCATGATGTTTAAAACACACTATTCGTTGTAATGAATCATGGCGAGCACTTTCCGATTACACAGATGTATTAATTAATTTCATTAAATGGTTTTCTAGATATACATTTAAAAGCAAATTATAATACAATGTCAATATAACTATAATTTTTAAATTAACTTATGATCGATAAATAAACTCAAAAGCCAAGCTAGCATTCTGCTTCATTAAGGAGCACTCACTTCAATATAACAGCAGACAACCCCCATAAAAACCCAACAAACAATTAGACGCAAACGAGAGGACGAGGCGGCAAAAATCGAAAATGAAAAACACTTATAGTCGCCAAAGTCATCAACTATAATGGAAATACTGAAATGTATTTTGCGTCAGACGGGAACAAAAGCCAAAGAACGACGAAATTGTGTTCGGTGAGTGTCTGTGTGTGCTTCAAAATGGCATACTCCCACTTAGGCATGCAGACATTTGGGAACACTGGGTCTATATGTTTATGGTCATTTGAAGTCGTTGGCTTCGGTTTGTCATTATCATAGCTCTGCTTGCTGTTAGAAAATATTCCTCCATTGAGCTCATCCTCATTTCTGTCATTATGGGATGTGAATGGGAAGAAGAAAAACTAAACGTATTCACGACAGTTCAGAAAACAGGAGGATGCTATAAACAAGTTCGGAGAAGTTGTCGGAAGACATGTCTGTTGAGTATGCTTCTGGCGAAGGAAACGTTAACAAAAAGTCTGTATAAGTTAACTTTTTGATAGTTTTTACTTTTGATGTGAATGTGTAAATATACTTAGTATACGTGTTTGTGTATTGTATATATACCAACTAGTATGAATTGGATTACATATACTCATAAAATTAATATGTGTGATGAAAAACAACATTAAGGACAACGCTTGCATACATTGTTATGTTTTGCCTTCCCCTTCAACCAACGCAGTATTTGCAAATCCCACTGTAATTCTGAACTTTCCAAATTTAAAAGAGATTTTGTAATTTATTTCTACAACATCGTCTATTGGTCTATTGGCTTTAAATAAAAGTTTTACTAAATCGGTATTCAATTAGGTTTCCCGTACTATAATACTGAAAGAAGTCGGGAAACACACAAAGAAGAAAATTCTAAAGCGCTTTCTTCCCCAACTATCTTCTTATAGCATCATAAACTACTCGACCGATTTTCTTGAAATTTTCACAGTATGTTCATGCTGAACCAGTGTTGAAGATTGGCTATATAAATTTTTGATATTTTCAGTGGGCGTGGCAGCTCCCACATAAATTGGGGATTTATTCGTCAAAAGATGGCGGTATTGGATAAGTGGGCGTGGCACTTTCCATACGAAGTTGAAACCTATTATTGAATATTGTCAGTTCTATGACACGTAGAGTACTGAAATTTTGTGTAAGTGCATCCGGCATTAATGTGCGTAGTTGTGCAATAAATGGGCGGTATTGGAAAAGTGGGCGTGGCACCTTCCATACGAAGTTAAATCCTATTATTGAATATTGTCAGTTCTATGACACCTAGAGTGCTGAAATTTTGTGTAAGTGCATCTGGCATTAATGTGCGCAGTTGTGCCAAAAATGGGCCATACGAAGTTAAAACCCATTTTTAAATATATTCCGTTGAATTCCACAATTAAATGAAAATTGTCAGGGCCACGCCCAACGCCCAAATAAAATTTTTGGTTTTTTTTACGATTTTCGAAATTTTTTATTAAAATTATTTTATTCTTTACACGGCTTAACTTAAGATTAATATCGACCCAACATTTGCATGCGCTTGCATGACATAAAACCTTACATCTCTAAAGTATGCTTTAAATAAATTTTCCAAAATACACTAACAGAGAACAAGAAATAAATTATTGCTTCATTTTTGGCTTAGAAGGTTTTACCATTTCAGTAATTAAGTCGATGTTGGCAGCTATAAGCAGAATATTCTTTTCAAAATGAATAAATAAGGCAATAGTTTAACAATATTTGTAAATGCCGAGGCATCGATCGGCCTCGCAAATATAGTTTTATACTGTAGAAAATTAACAATACCAATTAAATACATCCTTCAGGTAAACCATTGTCTGAAAAGGAAAGTAAAAACGTAATTACACTTTTTTAAATGCAAAAGAACATCTCAAGAGCTCCTATTTTCTACGAACTAAACGAAATTGCAATACGATACATGGTTTCCGAGATACATCCCAATAAAATAACCTACCTTATGATGAAATTTGCAACTATATTAGCATTTATGAACTTTAAATGCATCCACAGCTAAAATTAAAAGCGATATTGGCAAACAATTTTAGAATATGTTCAATAAGAATGTTCTTTACAAAATTCAATCAGTAAAGTTGAGATTTGGGCGCATGAAATTTGGGAGTTGTTGCCGCTGATAATACACTGTGTGGGGGTTCAGCTAGTAATGTATAAAGTGTACACGAATGCTTCTATTTTGGATCTTTTTCGAAGAAGCATATATATAACAAAGCAAAAATTCAAATTCTTGTCAAACGATAAATAAATTTTAACTTCAACAATTTCTGTAAATTTCTCCAATATCGTTTTGCCGCTTAGGAGTACCATAATCATTTTACTTTTTCAAGTTCCGAACGGTATGACTATAACATATCATCCGCCAGATGGTTTTAGCCAAACATGCACTAAAAAATAGCATTCCTAAATCTGTGTAAAACTCATTTAATTCAATTTTAACTAAAAAAATATTTTTTTCTTAAAACTAAATTAAAATGTTTACTCAAATCAATCCCACTTGTTTCAAAAACTTAGGTATTTTGAACTTATAAAAAATCACTTCAATGTGTTTAGAAAATTCTAAGTAATAGTAATCTAAGTAGCAATTCTCGTTCGTTTGCCGAGACTTTTTTCTTAAATACTTCAAAAATTTTTCAGTTTGCGTAAATATTTACTTGATTTGAGGAAAAATTCAGTTACCTTTTTCTAAGAATTAGTAAAAATTTACTTGATTTGAAAAAAAAAATTATAGCAGTTTTTCTTGGTTTGAGTAAATATTTACTTGGTTTGTGGCAAATTGAACTAGAATCGAGTTCAAAGCGTATCGTACTTGCAAACAAAAGTTTGAACTTCTCAGCAAATACTTTTATTACCAAGTAATGTTAGACATAATGCTAAACCAAAAGTCATCACTAAAAATTTTTTAGATCCGTTTCTAATTATTTTTATACATGGATTGTAAAGAAATAAGTACTTTCACGCACACTTACAAAAAGTTGAAAATAAGTACTTCCACGCACGTATACAGAAAGTTAATATCAAAGTACTGGTTGTTAAGTATTTTGTAAGCAACTTTATTATATTTCATAACTAATAAGACGAACAACGACACCAAGGCAAGCAAACGTATGCACAAAAAGTACAGTTTTGTTGTTGTAACAAAAGGATGTATTTTCCATTCTTCTTATTGTTGTTGTATGATAGTATTATAATACTATTTTAATAATAAAACCAGTAAGGAAAGGCTAAAGTCGGGCGGGGCCGACTCTGTGATACACTCCACTTTCAATCGGAATACAATTCAATTCGGTGAAAAAGTGAAAAAGACAAGGTTTTTTGTATCCTGTAAATGTATGTGTTTGACAAAAAAATTTATATCAGAAAGGACATTTGTATGAGAATATATTGAAACCTGGAACGAAATAGGTGAAATATAAAATATATAGTTTGGCCAAAATCGGTTAAACTTATGGGAGCAACATTTGAATTTGGGCTATATTTAAATCTGAACCGATCTTACCCACTTTCATCATAGTTTTGTTTAGTTAGATTATAAGATGTTGTGTGAAATTTAAAGAAAATCGAGCACAATATGTGGCTTTTAAAGCGGCTGAGGTCAAATCGGGAGCGACATTTGTATGGGGGCTATATCTAAATCTGAACCGATCTTACCCAATTTCTGCATAGGTGTTTCTAGTAAGATTATAAGATGTTGTGCAAAATTTAAAGAAAATCGAGTACAATATGTGGTTTCTACAGAGGAAAATGTCAAATCGGGAACGACATTTGTATGGGGGCTATATCTAAATCTGAACCGATCTTACCCAATTTTTGCATAGGTGTTTATAGTTGGATTATAAGATGTTGTGCCAAATTTAAAGATAATCGGGTACAATATGTGGTTTCTAGAGCGGAAAATGTCAAATCGGGAGCGACATTTGTATGGGGGCTATATCTAAATCTGAACCGATCTTACCCAATTTTTGCATAGGTGTTTCTAGTTGGATTATAAGATGTTGTGTCAATTTTAAAGAAAATCGGGTACAATATGTGGTTTCTAGAGCGGAAAATGTCAAATCGGGAGCGACAGTTGTATGGGAGCAATATCTAAATCTGAACCGATCTTACCCAATTTTTGCATAGGTGTTTCTAGTTGGATTATAAGATGTTGTGTCAATTTTTAAGAATATCGGGTGCAATATGTCGTTTCTAGAGCGGAAAATGTCAAATCGGGAGCGACATTTGTATGGGAGCTATATCTAAATCTGAACCGATCTTACCCAATTTTTGCATAGGTGTTTCTAGTTGGATTATAAGATGTTGTGTCAATTTTTAAGAATATCGGGTGCAATATGTCGTTTCTAGAGCGGAAAATGTCAAATCGGGAGCAACATTTGTATGGGGGCTATATCTAAATCTGAACCGATCTTACCCAATTTTTGCATAGGTGTTTATAGTCGGATTATAAGATGTTGTGTCAATTTTAAAGAATATCGGGTGCAATATGTCGTTTCTAGAGCGGAAAATGTCAAATCGGGAGCAACATTTGTATGGGGGCTATATCTAAATCTGAACCGATTTGTCTCAAATTAAATAGCGTTCGTCCTTGATCCACAAAACTTACTTGTGCCAATTTTTGTTAAGATCGGACTATAATTGCGACCTGTAGTTTGATTACAACAATAGATGGACAGACAGACAGACGGACAGACAGACGGACAGACAGACGGACAGACAGACGGACAGACGGACATTGCTAAATCGACTCAGAAAGTGATTCTAAGTCGATCGGTATACTTAACAATGGGTCTATCCCGCTTCCTTTTGGGTGTTACAAACAAATGCACAAAGCCATAATACTCTCGTGGAGTGTATAACCAGTAAGGAAAGGCTAAAGTCGGGCGGGGCCGACTCTATGATACACTCCACTTTCAATCCGAATACAATTCAATTCGGTGAAAAAGTGAAAACGGGATAGTTTTTTAAATCCTGTAAATGTATGTGTTTGAAAAAAAATTTTATATCGGAAAGGACATTTGTATGAGGATATATTGAAACCTGGAACGACATAGGTGAAATATAAAATGTATAGTTTGGCCAAAATCGGTTAAACTTATGGGAGCAACATTTGAATTTAGGCTATATTTAAATCTGAACCGATCTTACCCACTTTCACCATAGTTTTGTTTAGTCAGATTATAAGATGTTGGCGAAATTTAAAGAAAATCGAGCACAATATGTGGCTTTTAAAGCGGCAAAAGTCAAATCGGGAGCGACATTTGTATGGGGGCTATATCTAAATCTGAACCGATCTTACCCAATTTCTGCATAGTGTTTCTAGTTGCATTATAAGACGTTGTCCCAAATTTAAAGAAAATCGGGTACAATATATGGTTTTTAGAGCGCAAAATTCAAATCGGGAGCGACATTTGTATGGGGCCTATATCTAAATCTAAACCGATCTAGCCCGCTTTAGCCACAGGTGTTTCTAGTTAGATTATAAGATGTTGTGCCAAATTTAAAGAAAATCGATTAGAATATGTGGCATTTAAAGCGGAAAAAGTCAAATCGGGAGCGACATTTATATGGGGGCTATTTCAAAATCTGAACCGATCTTACCCAATTTCTGCATAGGTGTTTCTAGTAAGATTATAAGATGTTGTGCCAAATTAAAAGAAAATCGAGTACAATATGTGGTTTCTACAGAGAAAAATGTCAAATCGGGAGCGAAATTTGTATGGGAGCTATATATAAATCTGAACCGATCTGACCAATATTCACCATGGGTGTTTCTAGTGGAAATATAAGATGTTTTACCAAATCTGAAGACAATCTGATACATTATGTGGTTTCTAGAGCGGAAAAAGTAAAATCGGGAGCGAAATTTGTATGGGAGCTATATATAAATCTGAACCGATCTGACCGATATTCACCATGGGTGTTTCTAGTGGAAATATAAGATGTTTGGCCAAATCTGAAGACAATCTGATACATTATGTGGTCTCTAGAGCGGAAAAAGTCAAATCGGGAGAGAAATTTGTATGGGAGCTAATATAAAGCTGAACCGATCTAACACATTTTTACCACAGGTGTTTCAAGTTGAAATATAAGATGTTTTGCCAATTTTGAATAAAATCTGTTAAAATATGTGGTATCTAGAGTGAAAAGAGTCAAATCGGGAGTGAAATTCGTATGGGGGCTATATCTAAATCTGAACCGATTTTCTTCAAATTAAATAGCGTTCGTCCTTATCCCGAAAAACGTCGTTGTGCAAAGTTTCATTTGGTTCTGTCTACAATTGCGACCTGTATCGTGATTACAAGAATAGATGGACGGACGGACGGACGGACGGACGGACAGACAGACAGACGGACATTGCTAAATCGACTCAGAAAGTAATTCTAAAACGATCGGTATAATTAACAATGGGTCTATCTCGTTTCCTTTTGGGTGTTACAAACGAATGCAAATTTCAAATGATTTTGACTACTAACATCCACGGGTAGTCAAAATCATTTGAAATTTGCAAATGTTTTGATAATCGCTTTAAACCTAAACAATATTTACGCTTTAGCCACGCAATTATCTCTATCCTAGGTAAAATTAAATCCGTTTTATTGTAACCAAGGATTTGCAACTTTGTGGTGTGTGAGGTACCAGAAGGGCTGTGGCAATATCGCCCATATTCCATGCGAATGTAACTTTTATTAAAGCATTACCAAATATCAAATTTCGTAGTATGTTATAATAGCTTTAATTTTACGTAGTTTAGGGTGATTTGTGGGATGTGCCAGAAGGGGCGTGGCAAAAACCGCCATATTTAGTGCACTTAATGCTATTATGAAAACATTAGAAAATACCAAAATATAGCTGATTCCGTGTGGAAGTTACATTCGTTTAAATTTAACATAGAAATATAGGTCATTTGTTTTGGAAGGTGCCAGGAAGGCGTGACAATTTTGCCCATCTTCGAACTTAAACTAAGTTTGGGAAAAATATTACCATGTGCAATGTTTTAACTGATTCCTTAGCTCCTTTCGAGAGTTATCGTATACACCAGCCAGCCAGACGGACGGACATGGCTCAAACTTCTTAAAAAGTTGTGAAACGGATTTGGTCCAAACATACATAGGGGGTTAGGTCACTCCTCCACTGCGTTACATTTTTTTCTGTCCCAAATGATATATACCCTCCTACTCTGTAGAGTGGGTGAGTGAGGTTGATCTATAACCAGTTAACTTTATGCTTCTGCAAAAAATAATTCACATTCCGCGGAACGTGTGAACACTTCGATTGGCAAGAAGCGATTGCTTCATCAATCGAAAATATCAAACCGTTTTAATCTGTGAGTGACAGTCGCGGCAACATCGAAATGGCTGGAAGACTAAGCTATACACAACTCTATGTTTAGTAAAACATGGATGTGTTGTTACCAATAACTACTTTTTTAAGCCATTATAAGAAGTTCAATGTGCAAATAATAATGAGGTGTCATTACCGAGTTTTTGTTGGGTAAATATTAATTTTCCTAAATTTTAGTTCATTTTAACTCACTTTTTTTCTGAAAGTGTAAACATCGTTAGAAGTTTTCGAACTTGAACTGCCCTTGTATCCTTCTTTCAGTGAACCATTACTCAGGAGACGTCTCCTATAAATGATGTACATTGCGCAGGCGAAAGGAAGATAAGGTGCTGGTAGGAGGAAAGAGGGAGAAGTTTCTGTTGACATCTGTTTTGAATTTCTGAATATCTTAATTGGCAAGAAAGATATCTGCCGATTAAACATACGGATAGTACAGGCCAAATTAGAATTCATTATGTAATGTGTAGCGCGGTAGAATGTTCAATTGACAACCATTGGGTAAGAGTTCCTGGTAAGTCGCGTATCTGTACCGAGCGGGAGTTATTAGATCATTAACGATCGAAGAACAAGCAACAAGGAGCACTGGGTCTTACGTGCATTAAAATCTCGATCCCATTTTGAAATTGCCAACAAATTCTGACCAAGTGTCGCATTCGTCAATAGCCTTTTGTCCGATTGATTTAAAGTCCGATCCAAAAGGTCATTTCCAACACCAAAAGCGTTGAGCTTTGTAATAAGTGCGCCGTCTATCAAAGACCTTTGAGATATATAAAGCAACGACCTTATCATTATCTGGAGGATGTATTTTCATATTTTTTACAAAGGACAGTTAACATCAGTCACTACGTACAGGTTTAAAATGTAAAAAAATTATGACGATAACAGTTAACATCAGTTGCTATGTCCAAGTGTAAAATGTAAAAATTTTATGACGACTTTAATATACATTCTACTCTGGACGACATGAAACAAAGCATTAAATTAATAATAATGAATACTACATATTAACAAAGAAATTATCAGAGAGTTATATATAAGTTTACGATTTGAAAATGAATCATTTATATTAACGTAAAATAAATAAAAAGGTAGCTGGTAGTACAAGGCTTACTTACTTACTCACATATACGAAAAAAATGCATTAATTAAAACTGATGAAGTATACTGCAAATGACATTACATTATTGTCACTGTTATACTGATGGTAGCAGACATTCATGTACTCACATGTGTACTCACTAGTTATTTATCTTTTCAGTTATTCTAAGATATGTGGGGTGATTTAACATGACCCCTATTTAAACTTGGTCAACAAATGTTCCAGTATAGTATGAATTAGAGATGGGCGCGTGAATGAGTTTTGACGTTCCACAAGTAGATGTAATTTTGAACGCGTCCAGCTCACGAACAGACTATGATAAAAGCAAAATATTTTAAGAGAACCCAATCTTTCATTTTAGTCGAGAACATTGACAACATTTTTTCTTCTACACAAAACAAAATCCCAAAAATGGCTACCAAAAGCAATTTTTGGTTGTCTACCATTTTGTTTGTTTATATTATATACTAGGGCGGGTTGATTTTTTTAAATCGTATAGCAAAAACGTAATCTGCATTAAATTCTAAGAAAATTCTTCCAAGAAACCATGGGTCTAAAATCAAATCCTAACCCGCGCCTCTCGACTTGAAAATTTATATGTCCGCCTTTGTCAAAAAAGAAATGTTAGAAAAATAGCTTTTTCCAAAAATAAATCGAATTTTCTGAATAAAATTGTTTAGTAAGGTAGTTCTTTTGCACTTTATATTTTTTCTATGCTCAAAAATGTTTTTCATTAAAAAAACATTCACGCAAGTAAAAATTTTCAAGTCGAGAGGAACGATTAGGGTTTGATTTTAGGCCCATGGTTTTTTCGGAGAATTTTCTTAGAATTTAATGTAGATTACGTTTTTGCTATACGATTTTTAATTTTTTGCATCCATACAAATCAACACGCCCTATTATATACACTATGCTACAAAAGTCTACTACCGATAGCACATTATGAATAAAATAAGAATTGTTGTTGTGTTGTTCAGACAAGACAAATGCAAACAGCATTCTTCGTATGTTGTTAGAGAGGGTTTTATTTATAAAGGGTGGTTATTGAATACAATACAATAACCACCCTTTAAGGGCAAGTTTTTCATGTTTTTTTTTTGCATTTCATTTGACATTCCTCAATTTAAACGTCCAAATGTGCGTAAAATCTGAAAAATTGTGCAAATGTGAAAACACCAGTGCATGCTCGTACAGCTCGTACTGCAGAAAATATTGCTGCTCTTCGGGATAGTGTGGCTGAAGAGCCGTCCACCTCAACTCGTCGTCGTGCCCAACAATTGCACCTCTCACGCTCGTCGTTGATGAACATTATGCATAAAGACTTGCATTTACACGTTTACAAGGTGCAATTGACTCAAGAACTAAAGCCTCTTGACCATTCCAAACGTCGTCAATGGTCAGAATAGTGGCAAGAAATGGCAACAGTGGATGATCAATTTTCGAAGAAAATCATCTTTAGTGTTGAGGCACATTTTCACCTCAGTGGATTCGTCAATAAGCAGAATTGCCGCATTTGGGTGAATGATAATCCAAGAGTGATTGTCGAAAAATCAATGCACCCACAAAGAGTGACTGTTTGGTGCGGTTTATGTGCTGGCGGCATCATCGGGCCGTATTTTTTCCAAAATGAGACCGGTCAGGCAGTTACTGTGAATGGTGTTTGTGAATGGACGGTGTCACATAGCTAACGAAACTATGGCTCTTTTGCGTGACAAATTCAAAGAAAGAAAAGGTGTACGTCGATAAGCCAGCAAAAATTCAAGAGTTAAAGGATGAAATAATTCGTCACAGTAACGGTATAGAACCTTAATTATGCCTCGGCGTCATCGAAAATTTGGACCATCGGATGGTGGTGTGCGGAAGAGGTCGCGGCGGCCATTTGGCCCATATTTTGTTCCATACATAATTGAATCATACCAATATTACCATAATAAAAAGACATGACAATAATTTCCTAAATAATTTGTGTTTTATTCCAAATCAACATCGGCCCTTAAAATTTAACCACCCTTTATGTATAATGTTCGACCGAAGTTGACAAATAATCTCAAGTCTCCTGAAAATAAAAGTAACTAAAAAGGAATATGTAATGATGTGTGTAGACTTTTGTGACATAGTGTATGTTTGTTTTTATACGTTATATAACAAACAAATTGGATTTTCTTATAAATCTGGACTATAGGTACGTAAATCCTCAAAACTGAAATGGTACACCAAGAATCCAGTCAAAAACTTGGTTAAATAACAGTGTCCAAGAGCATTTTTGGAACATAGTAGCCACCATATAATTCTAAAAGGGCATGTTGCGTAGATCATGTTTGTAGAATAAACTTATAGTCCAGCTGGTCTGAGTTTCTTTTTACAGCGGGTCAAAGTTTTCATATTTTGGCCGAAGGGACTAAGTGAGAAAAGTGTTGTAATTTTATGTCTGAGAGAATTTTTATTGTCAGAACTATATTGTGGAATTGCATGAAGATTATTTTTGTGGAAGATCTTAACCTAGATCCTCTCTTTGACCCTTTTGTCGAGAAAATCGAAAAAGTCATTTCAAACAGGACATTTAAGAATTAAAACGTTCTATGAAATTTTGCCGGAAAATTTCGGTGGGGGTCAGCAAAGACACCAAAGTTGTAAATCATGCTTAAATAGCAAAATTTGCATTTGTATTAATAACCAATGTGGCTTGTAGTGAGTCGTAAAAAAACGGCAATTGTCGAATAAATCCTGTATTTCATGTATTTCAACCAGAGCTGTTAAGTAATGATTAGTAATCGTAATCATTAGTAATTAGATTACTTTTTTTTAAAGTAGAAGTAATGATTACAATACGATTACATTCAGTTTTATACGATTAGTAATTGATTACGATTACAAGTAATCAAAAAATAATCAGGAAAAATAATCAAAAGTAATCAAAAATGAGTTCGACTACTTTAAAAGATTACTTTTGATTACTTTTGACTATTTTAGACTACTTTTGATTAATTTTAATTTTTTGTGATTACTTTTGATTATTTTTAAAGTAATCTTGTACATTACATTTATTGAAAAAAACTATACAAAGTTAGGGTGAATCCGCTAAATAATTGAAAATCTGAATTAAGCAAACTATTACTTAAGATTATTTCAGTATGGCAGCTCGCGAAATCGGTATGAGAGTCATAGTAGTCTGTTTGTCAAAACTTTTGACTTTTCAATATATGTCAGTTTTGATTTTTTCTGTTCTCGTTCTTTTGCCAGCTAAAACCGAAAGGTAACGGAAGTACAAATTCCAATTCAATATAAATAAAATTAAAAAAATTAAATTATAGGTGAAAATGGAACATGGATTGAGACAAAGGTTTCAACCATATTTCATGTTGCACCCTGAGGCAAATATCGCAATTACGGCAACAGTGCTAACGCCAAGCATCAAAACGAAATGGGTGAATGTTTTGCAGAGATTAAGCCCAGAATTGCCGGAAATAACTATTGACAGCATAACCAGCAGAGTTTTGGATACTCTGTACAGTTTTTACGACAAAAACTGTAATTCCTTTAATTTTGAATCGAAAAATAATAACATATCGACTATGCCCGATTTTTTTGATTTCAGTAATGATAGTGAGCTAATGCGTGCATTACTTTGAATTTTCAACTTTAAAGATTTCACTTTGCAGATGATGAAATTAACACAAGTTTATCTTCAAATGACCAAACCAAAATTGACCGACGATCCAATATAAAACATCAGTTTTTCAGTTATTTAAATGATAACTCAAGTGCTGATGACATTTGGCAAAATTATGATTTGCTCAAGGAAGCATTCATTTATTTTAACACACCCTTAACATCTTCAGCTCCAGTTGAACGACTGTTTTCGTTTGCCGGGATCGTAAGCAATCCAAGGCGGCAATCATTGTCGGATTATTCTTTTGAAAAATTAGTTTTAATGAAAGCCAATTCAAATTTTATGTAAATGAGAATTATTATTCATTATTTATTCATTTTATTGTAGCAGAATTTAATTTATTTATGTTACTTGCATAATTCAGATTTTCAATTATTTAGCGGATTCACCCTAACTTAACTTTGTATAGTTTTTTTCAATAAATGTAATGTACAAGACTCCTTTAAAAATAATCAAAAGTAATCACAAAAAATCAAAAATAATTAAAAGTAATCACAAAAAATCAAAAATAATCAAAAGTAATCACAAAAAATCAAAAGTAATCTTTTAAAGTAGTCGAACTCATTTTTGATTACTTTTGATTATTTTTGATTATTTTTCAGTAATCGCAAGTAATCCTGATTATTTTTTGATTATTTGTAATCGTAATCAATTAGTAATCAGAAATTGTTGAATAGTGGATTATATAATCATTACGATTCTTTTTAAAAAGTAATGTAATTGATTACTAATCGTAATCGAAATTTAACAGCTCTGATTTCAACTTTCTCTATCTGGGTTTCTGAAACAATTGCCTCATAAATATTCACTATTTGGTCAACAATCATATGGCAAAAAATATTTTATCATTCTCTATAATACAAAATTACGCGATTTTTTCTAAACACACTTTTCTCAATTTTGGATTTTACAGGCAACATTTATTCTATTTCACTCTTATTTTAGCCGTGTTTCATAAATTTTCTAGATTTACGTTATAACATTTTGGTTCTAAATTTAGTCTAAAATAAGAGTGAAAGATAAATGTTGACAGTAAAATAAAAAATTGTGAAAAGTTCATTTAGAAAAACACGCATAACATTTTATTATTTACGTAATTAAATATTTTTGGCATATGATTCCAGACTTAATAGGGAAAATTAGTGACAGAATTGTTTCAGAATACCAGATTGAGAAATTTGAAATAAATGCAACTGTAACCTCGAATTTTGTATTTTTGCAACAATTTCAGCTTTATTTGGGATTTATATGTTACAAGCGACATTGGTTTTTAATGCAACTACTCTACAGTGTAGGAGGGTATATATCATTTGGGATAGAAAAATGTGTAACGCATTGAACGAGTGACTTAAGACCCTAAGTATGTTTGGACCAAATCCGTTTCACGACTTTTTAAGTTGGTTGTGCCATGTCCGTCCGTCCGTCTGGCTGCCTGGTGTACACGATAACTCTAGAAAGGAGCTAAGTAATCAATTCAAGCTTTGCACATGGTAATATTTTTCCCAAACATAGTTTAAGTTTAGTTGCCACGCCCCTTCTAGTACCTCCCACACAAATGACACATATTCCTATGTTAAATTAAATCCACTGTAACTTCTACACAGATATTCGGAATCCGTTATATAATGGTATTTGTCAAAGTTTTTATAACCACTTTAACTGTGCAAAATATGGCGGGTTTTGACACGTCCTTTCCAGTACCTCCCACACAAATCACCCTAAATTAGGTAAAATTAAATCTGTTATATCTTCTATACGGATGATCGGAATACTGTGAGATTTCACATTTGGCAATGCTTTCTTAGAGGTTACATTCGTGTGAAATATGAGCGATATTACCACACCCCTTCTGGTACCTCCCACACAAAGTGGCATAAACCTTAGTTACAATAAAACCGATATAACATCCATACGGGTAGTCCTAATCATTTGTAATATGATATCACTTTAAAAATAAAAAATATTTTAAAGTACCAATTGTCTGTATCCTAGGTAAAATTAAATCCTTTACAACTTCTATACTGGTGCACGGAATCCAACTATTTTAAAAATTTGGAAGCTTGGATCATCTGCCACGAACCTTCTAGCACCTTCCACACAAATTATCCTACCCTATGTAAAATTTATTTTCTTATAACTTCCGCATATATGTCCTCTCAGAGTAAGGGTATATATAAGTCGGTTTGTCCGACTGAAGCTTACTTACTTGTTTTTATTTATTTATTTTTATCAACCGAAATACCCACATTTTTTGTCGAAAAATTTTGGTATTCCAAAAAACATGAACCAATTTTAACCCTATTAATTTTGTTGTGCAAGTTGACTTGAAGAGCTTTATTTACAACTTTGGTGTCTTCGATGACCCCAACTGAAATTTTCCGACAATTTTTTTTTCGAAGAACATTTTAATCCTTAAATGTCCTTTTTGAAAGGACTTTTATTGATTTTCGCGAAAAAAATGGTCAAATTGATCCATAAAGATAGGAGCTAGAGGGTTAAAATATTCAACGAAAATAGTCCTCATACAATTTTACAATATACATAGTTCTGGCAATAAGAATTCTCTCAGGCATTAACTTACGACACTTTTCTCACTTAGTATAATGCTTCGACCAAAAAATTAAAACTGTTACCCACTATGAAAAGTAGACCAGCTATCCAGCTGTTTATAAGTTATATAAGTTTATTCTGCATAAATGGTCTACTCAATATGCCCTCTCAGAATTATTGGGTCGCTATTCTGTTTCATTCAAAAAGTCTTAATTTGTTGGACGGTGTAATTAATACCACCTATAATTTAATGAACAATTCCATGTTTTCCAAACGATTCAATATTTAGAAATCGTGCAACATTTTGAGATACCTCATATAAAAATTCCTCAATTCCTAATAAATCGCAAAAAATATTTTTTAGAAAAATTACCACCGTGAGGAGTGTAGATGGCCAAGCAGTGCCACATAGACTAATATCGAATATTAATAATATTTTCAACCAAGTCTATATGAATATTGTCTGTTCTAAACGTTACGTTACTTTTTACGCTGAGATATTATTTGCTCCACTTCGGTGTATTAGTAAGTATTTTATATCATTTTCAGTTTAAGAGATTTGTAATTTCCCACTCCCTTTGAAAAGAGGAAACATCTGTATAAAATAAAAATGCATTGAATTTTGTTTTTATTTTATTTTTTAATTATAACTATTTTGTTGTATTGTTGTTAATCAAATTATTTATATATGTATATATTTTATATTTACGTAAATACACATTACATAGAGCTGCTGATGGATTTTTCTGTTGCTGTCATCATCTGTTAATATGTATTATAATTTAGTATTTGTTTGTTAGTATTTGTTTATGTACATAAGTAAAAATTCAATTACTAGTTTCATTTAGTTTTTTGTTTTGTTATTTGTATAATTTATATTTGTATGTTTCTGAATTCGTATTTGTGTTGAAATTAAATGTAGTTCTACGTAATATTAATTATTAGTTTTTTTCCAGATACACTCATTTTGAATGAATATATTTGTTTTAAAATGCTGTTTTGTTTTTTCTATGTTTTATAGGGAAGTGGATTTTCAAATTTAATATATTTAAACATGTATGTATGTATCGTTTGATGGGCTTTATTTTTATGGAGGTTTGTGTTATTTGAAGCTTAGAAATTATTTCATTTTTATGTTCAGTTTCTTCATATACTATATTTTTTTAGTATGAAAATTCACAAGTTTGAAACAAGGAAAATGTTTCCATGTTGGAAAATACGTCATGATATTTTTGTGTCGCTGGTTCTGTCACTTTTACCAATTTCCTAGTTTAGCACATTTAAGAAGTGAATTGCTTAAACACTTATTACTTTTGTTTTTAAATGCATATATTTACTGGTTTTGTTTAATTGTTAGCCTTTTAACTGTTTAATTTTTTACATAGAGAATAGTGTGGTTTTTGGTGTTCAACGTAATTTACAAGTTTGTAATTTAAAAATATATATTTTAAGTCGATATCATATTTGTGAAAAAGGCATGAAAATTTTCTACCGAAATTTATGAAAAATGAGCGACGTCTTTGGTTATGTTTACTTTGAGGACGTCGGTCGCCTGCGGGTTATTGTCATATACCTGCGACATCAGAAAACTCCACATGAAATATATAGAATAGCACGGTAGGTCACCTTATATGCAGAAGATTCATTGAGACGTTCACGTATTGGCATCCTACTGGAACCATGTGCCGTCGACATACATATCGTTCTATAGATAAAATAAATCTGTTACCATTGATCTGTTGAGGCCGCCGTTGATGGACTTATTTCTCAAGGAAATAGGAACCAATTATGCTACCGACCCAAAACCTATACCAAATAGCGGGAACCTATTGATATCTAGCAATAGCCGACCCCGAAGCAATGCCTATTATAGAAGTTACGTAGTTGTTACGACGCAAGGAATTCAAGCAAAGGCCAAGATTTCCTCATCTTCTCAAAAGCTGTCCAAAGAATTCTAAATTCACCTTATTTAAATGTCAGGGCTTAGGGATATCCCTAAAAGCTAAGGAGCTTACCAGATTAGGAACGAACCTACATGTTCCACTTCTGCCACTGGTTTCGGGGAACAGCAGGTGGACATAGCCATGCAATGTGGTCAAAGTCTGAATTGATGGGGCACTCAAGCCCACAGGCTGGGTATCAATTCAAAAGATTTGTCATCAAAGGAATATTCTTCATTTTATGGCGAAGGGTAATAATAAAGGTACTACTAATAATAAAAACAAATAATCATAGTCATTTCTCACAAATATGATTTTCGTCTAGCCCAATGTGGTGAATATAATAAAATTATAAAAAATAAACATTAAAATGTTAATAAGAATGCTAGAAAAAAATAATAATTAATGCTAAAATGTAAGTTAAAAACATTGTTAAAATTAATTCATAATTGTATGTATATATTTGTTTATTTTAAGAGTTTTTTATTATTGTTAGTTTTATTTAAATACTGTTAAAACATTATGTAGTTAATTAACTTAAATTTATTTAAATTATGTTTTTTCTTATTATGTTTTCCATTTGATGTAGCTTTAATCAATATTATTTTATCATAATAAAGTTTTTTTTTTTGATTTTTGTAATCGGTTGTGTTGGCAGATATTTATTATTTGTTTTATTATTTGCTGCTGTCTGTTTGTTGTTGTAGTTTTAGTTGTGTATAATATATGTTTTTTGATGTTTCGTTTATGTAGTTTGCGGTTCTATCTCTATCTAAGCATGTCATGTCCTATGGCCACCAATCATAATTATGCTGAATATTAATACCAGACTACATGCCGAGTAGGTTTTTGTGGTAACGGGTGCCGATGAAGTAACTGCTGATGCCGAGGATTCACCTGAAAAACAAAGAGAAAACACACCAAACTCCCATTAATAAATAATCTTTTATTATTATAATTAAAATTCTGTTAGCGATGTAGGAGTTTGTACATGTGCGAACATCGCCGAGGACACGTTGTGTGTTTATGCTCTACTTAATTGATATTTGTGATGTCCAATAAAAGCATTAAGAAATTTATATTTTTAATGATGCGTTATATATTGGTGACGTTTGTCCATTTATACTGCGATAAAATATCGCAAAGGAATATATCATTAGTAAAAACTAGAACTTAATCAAACACTGCGGTGTGCAATACTCGCACACATCCCAATGCATAATTGAAGTCAACTACAATATTTATCCCACCATCTATGGATTTGACCAAATTTGGTATGAATGCGACATTGTACAGCCTTATAATATACTTGAATACTTTAATACATTAGTACATTACGTATTGAAGATATAATGTATACTAAATATAAGTAAACTATTTTAACAAACCCACCTCCCTTTTAAAGTAAAGTCAATTTCTTCATTAGCTTCCTTTTTACTTTCCATTCACTCATTAGGAAGGTACAAAACATTTGTTTATTTTCATTAGTTGCAGCCATGAATAGGAAATGTAGTGAAAGGAAATAATTCTATAGAAGTTAAAACAAGTGAATGTTTAAACTTAATTAAGTAGCGTCCTCTGGATCATTTGCTTGGCAATAAAGGTTTTAATTGGAATAGGAATGTCGATGAAATAATGAATAGCAGCGGGGTTTCGTTTCCAAATGATTTTTAGATTCGAAAAGGATAAATATTAAAAGCTAATCTAAAGCGAAACAAATCATGCAATCAGTTCCAGTGCAGATTCATTAATTTCTCAAAATATTTAGGCTGACTTACAGTGATTGATAACCAATGAACAGTAAAATTAAGTTTAATGCATTTCACAAACAATGCGATACCAAATTAAATTTATTTCGCACTCTAGTTTTTATACCCTACACCACAGGGTATAATGACTTTGTGCATTTGTTTGTAACACCCACAAGGCAACGAGATAGACCCATATTATACCGATCGACATAGAATCACTTTTTAAGTCGATTTAACAATGTCCGTCCATCTGTCCAGATAGCAATTGTTGTTAGAATTAAATAAAAAATTACACAACAAAATTTTATTGGATAAGGACGAACGCTATTTAATTTGAATTTGTTGTAGCTGCTTATTTTTTATCTGGAAACATCTATAGTGAAATTGGGACACATCGGTCTATGTTTTGATATAGCTACCATGCAAATGTCCTTCTTGATCTTGTTTTTCACTCTAACTTTAATATATTTGGGTTAAATCTGGTACATCACATTATATTTCACCTAGAAAAATATAGGTATATTGGGTCCAATTGGTCCATGATTTGATATTGTCCCCATACAAATTTGGTATTGTAAAAGTGGATCACAAAGTGGTTCAAATTGTTACAATGATGGTTACCGTAAAGTACTTTGCGACGCCACAAAAAATAATAAACAATGTTTTTCGAGCTAGAGTACTTGGGTATTTATTTATGTGAATATGATACGAATTTAAATAAATAGTAATTGGGAAATTTCTATAAAAATATAAGTAGTTACAGAAACAATCATCTCAAGTTCGAAAAAACTTTGTTATTTGTTTATATTGAGTTCTATATCTATTCCTACTCGAATCGATATCCTAAAATACTTTTCTAAAACTCACTGAACCCAACCGATTCGCAAGTCAAAAAACACTGAGAGCAATTATAGAAAACCCAGGAATCATTAATAATTTTAACTTCTCATTAGATCATATAATTCTGCAGCCTACTTATGTCTATTGACTTTTACGAATGCAACTAATTCAGAAAGAAAAGTCGATTCATAGGCATGTGTGATAGACAAATCATAGCGGTCGAAGATGAAAAGGACCGACAATATGGAAAGAGAGATGCCATATCTAAAAAAATCAAATGACTTTTATCATTTTATGGAAATTTTCAAAAAGGTATGAATTTCACATGGATAATTGAAATTTATTTTAAATAACTTTCTTTCTCAAACAGCAACATACAACTCATGAAGACGATGGTGTGAAATTCAATGAACGGTGGTATGAACACAGAAATCACTTTCTGTTTGATTCTTCCTAAATGTGACAGATTTTTTTATTTGATTACTTCTTCTTGGAACTATCTTACTCAGTATAATCGTGTAAATCGACCCCAAAGAATTTAATTTTATATTACTTAATAAATCACTATTGAATTGTTCTAACACTAGTATCCGAATGCTTAATCTCCGATGAATTCCATCAATTCAATTTGATGTGTACTGTTAAGGAGACCTTACAAGTTGTCATCAATTCCGCAGCATAATACAATAAAGCAAGAAGTGCAATAATACTCCCAGTGCGATGCAAAAAAATCTACATGTTATGTAACATGTAACAACATTTATCACGTCATATATCTTGTTTTTCGCCCGGAATAATCACACCATTATTCATTCACAATTTAGTATGGACACACCACCAACCGGAGTTGTTTGTACACTTGTTTTTGTTTAGGAAGAAGGAAACCGATTACAACAGTCGCTGTTGACACATGAGTCCTTTAACAGAACCACCAGATGCATAACGTTACAGTGGTTGTAATCGAAAATATTCTATTTGTAAAACACTTTTGGAGTTTGGGACTTTTAGAAATATACACCACACAAAGTATTTGCTGGAAACACATCCATATACTAATGTAAGAGAAAACATATTTATTTTGCAAGTAAGTTTTTACAATTGCTTTTGTATAAAAAGCGTGTACCCCAAATATAAAATGTTTCTATGCAAACAAAAATTGCAACATTTTTCTCCGTGTGGATAATTTGGAGTTTTAGTGTACTATAACACTGCCCAACATCATTTTTTGAATATAGGGTCTATAATTTTTAAAGCGCATGTTAAGTATACAATTTTTGCAGAATAAACTTATAGTACAGCTGGTCGAGTTTCTTTTTACAGTGAATCAAACTTTTCATCTTTTGAAAAGGGCAATATACTAAGTGAGAAAATTGTTGTAAGTTAATGTCTACGAAAATTTTTAATGTCGGAACTATATTGTGGAATTTTAAGAGGATTATTTCTGTTGCAGATCTTAACCATAAGAAAATAAAAAAGTTCTATCAAAATGAACATTTAAGGATTAAAATGTCCACACTTTAACCTCGTGTCAGTTAAAAGGAAAATTAGTTTTTCGAAACGACATATCATCGGTTAAACATTTAAAGGTTAAATTTGCCTCAGACAAATGTGTAAGTACGACAACACTACTGATTATAATCAAAAGAAATGAAAATCAAATGGAAGTTTTTCAGTGTATTGCTGAATATACAATAATTTGAAAAACAATGGAAATATGTCCCACAAAAACTCTTTGAATTGATGCAATTTTTACTTATTTTCAAGGAAAACAAGTATTTGATTGTGATATTTCCCACACAATCCCAAAATCTTGACTTTTTGCAGTTTTCCCAAAAACAAAATAGTTGTAAAAATAAAAGTTTTGGTCAATCCAGTTTACATTTCTCAAAATTGTACGAAATTGAGGTCCAACTAAAATACAAAAAAAAATTCATCAAAATAGATGAAGGTGTGGCAACAATTTTAGTAAAAAAAATCCAAACATTTTGAAATTTTGGGAATTCTGCTGTTTTATGGGAATATATGCTGAATATGCAAATTTGATGAAATCCAGTGAGAAACTGAAAATTGGTTGGTAATCGACTATGTTATAGGATTAAAAATGCGTAAAAGAACACAAAACCGGTTTTTAACCGGAGTCTGGGAAATTTAACATATTCTTGTTTTACTCGACAATATACAATACAAATTATACAGTAGTAATAGGATGAATCGGACCGACATTTCAAAAGGGAGACTATAACAAAATTTTGGGCCTGGTCCAAAACATGGGTATATATTTCTCATTCACGGTAGGTATTCCTAGTTGAAAAATATCATGATATGCAAAATTGAAGATCCGATGTAAGATGTAGTTTCTAGAGCTGTAATAGATCAGAACGGGGCCCCATTTGGATTATACCAAAGTATGGACATATGGGCATCTCCCAAACAAGTAAGGAAAGGCTAAAGACGGACGGACTTTCTATCTCATTACAATTCAATTCGGTAAAGCAGTGAAATCGGGAAGGATTTTTGCATCCTGTAAATGTATGTGTTTGACAAAAAATGTTAAATCGGAAAGGACATTTGTATGGGGGTATATTGAATCCTGGAACGATGTGACCCGGTTTCAACATGTGTGTTTATTACATAGGTGTTTTAGGTTAGATTATAAGATATTGTGCCAATTTTAAAGAAAATCAGGTACAATATGTGGATTTTAGAGCGGAAAAAGTCAAATCGGGAGTGACATTTGTATGGGGGCTATATCTAAATCTGAACCGATCTTACCCACTTTCAGCATAGGTGTTTCTAGTTGGATTATAAGATGTTGTGCCAAATTTAAAGGAAAAACGGGTACAAGATGTGGTTTCTAGAGCGGAAAAAGTGAAATCGGGAGCGACATTTGTATGGGGGCTATACCTAAATCTGAACCGATCTAACCCGTTTGCGCCACAGGTAATTCTAGTTTGATGATAAGGTGTTAAACCAAATTTGAAGAAAATCGGGTACTATATACGCTTTATTGGACAGAAAAAGTCAAATAGGGAGCCACATTTGTATGGGGGCTATATCTAAATCTGAACCCATTTCCTCCAAATTCAATACCGATGGTCTTTGGCCAGAAAAAATAGCTTCTGCCAAGTTTCATGATAAGCTTAGATGGACAGCAGACGGACGGACGGACGGACAGACAGACATCATTATATCTACTCAGCTGGTGATTCTAAGCCGATCGGTATAATTAAAGGTGGGTCTAGCTCGATTATTTCTTGGTGTTACAAACATTTGGCGCGAAACTTACTTATAATACCCTAGTCCACGAAGTGGTATAGGGTATAACAAGAAGTGATTATCGAAAGATCTGATGAAAACAATATGTTAATCATTAGTATTAGAAACTGGTGGGGAACGAACATGACTTCGATATCAAATATTTAATAGATCCAGATTAATAACTAATAATATTCGATTTGTAATTTACGACTTATTTAGTCTAAAACTCAGCCAATCCTGTATCAATATTCTTATAAAAGAGCATAATTTGTACATCCAATGTTTACATTGTATGCACGGTGCTGTTCAGTTTACTGTTGATATTTGCATCAGAGCATATATTTAAGTGAATAATCTTATCACGGTAATACGTATGGAAGAAATTGGAAAAATAGTTCACTTACCATTTATAACATTTAACGTCACAGTCACACTGGGGCTATTTGATGGACTACATGTGTAATTGCCAGTATCACGTTTTTTCACCGAGTCAATGATTAATGAACCGATCTGTTGTTATTATTTATCATCAACGATGTTATTGTAGTAGTTGTTGTTTATCATTATGTTGAATCGTTTCAGCACATCATTATAGGGGCGATTTTGTGTTGAGGTTATCGATGTTGAAATATTCGGCCAATATGCGTGTAAATATCAGCAACGCAAAGTCCATTTGTTCGGTAAGAATATGTAAATAAAGAAAAGAGACGAGCTTTTGTATTTAATATAAATTTTTATTTTATAGTATTAACTAGTATTGAAGATTATAACATTTCCAGGACAATCAAACTCTCAGTCATAAGCTGTGTTAAATACCTCGAAGTACCAACGTTATGGAACTGTTAGAGGAGAAGCCAATTTAATCATTAAAAACAAAAATGCTTGAATTTTCTCACAAAAATTAGCATTGCACAAGATAACAATGTGTTTACAATGCAAATAATATTAATAAAATACTTCACATTCAGGGCCAATAGACAATAAAAATCATCAAATACATCACTAAAATCATCATCTTGCCTTTATATTGCAACTTTTTCTCATGGTTTGATAAGGCTCGGATCATTCTCACCGTGAATTCTTTTCAATAAAACAGCGAATTATAGAGAAACCGCAAAATAAACCAAACATTCATTTTAGTTGGGAACATCAACAACTTTTATGTTGAGGCAACACTTCTAAACTGCTCTATAAGTGGGAGTAGTGTTAAAAAATAATTACATCTTTCCACTATTTGATTAAATAACCATTGTGAGGCCTGGTTTCCATATGGACAATTGCCGTAAATAGCAGTCATGTCGCTTGTTATATATAGGGTGACGTAAAGGGTGGTTTTTTATTGGGGTATAGAACTTTAAGTTGGCATCACTTTTTTAACTGGCGGCCATTTTGTCAGCTGTCAAGTGATTAATATTTAGTTTGGTTTGCCATTTCATCATGAACAGGTTGACAAAAGAACAACGCTTGCAAATCGTGCAAATTTATTTCGAAAGTAATGGTTCAGTTCGCGAAGTTCACCGCAAGCTCCGTCCATTTTATGGTCGACATAATCGTCCATCAGAGCAATTAATTCGAAATAATATTTAAACATTAATGGCATAAAATTATCCTTCCAATAAAGCCAAATTGATGGACATTAAAACGATTTTCTTGTGTTTTATTTCAATTCGAAGTTCTATACCTCAATAAAAAACACCCTTTATAAGTAATGACCTGATTTAATTAGTGAATAAACATTGTGTTTACTGATTTTTTTCTGAATAACTTCAGCACAGAGTAAAGAAACAAACTTATTCAATTTTATTTTGAAATGCAGTTTTATTTCGAAATGATGGGTGTAATCTACTATTGAGGAAAACGACGACATTCTCAGTGATGGTTATATCTATGCGGTCCTTGAAAGAATTTTACACTTGGTTCACGAGTTTAAACCAAAAATTTCGGACCACCTGCGCGAAATTGTTGCTGCCAAGTAAATGTTAAGGTGTATGACAATAAACCAACAACCATTCAACAGCTTAATGCCAATATCTGAGAAGAAGTGAGGATGCTGGGACCTAAAATTCAAAGAAAGTTATGGAGCGTCATATTTCCAAATTATAATAATAAATGCCAACGTTGAATAAAATCAGAAAGAAAAAAAGTTATTGATTAAATAAACGTAACGTTACTTATGTGTACTCTGTTCTGCATTTTCTACTTGTTGTGGTTTACAGGAATATATATATAATAATATATTTTCTATGGTAAGAAAGCATGTTTTCTCTATCAAATCAATTTTTAACCAAAATTTGAAATATACTTTCCAATGAGACTCTTGAGTGTACTAAAAACTTACTAACAGAACACAACACGAAACATTCAAGTGCAATTTTTCATCAGTTTTTGTCATATCACAATAATCTCCTCCGTCAAAAATAATCACATTTCCCAAAAATTTACGTTCCTATCCTTGGTGTAAGCCGGTTTATATATTATATTTGCTCAACATATACACTGAAAGAATTATCTTCGTCATATTTATGATTTTGTCATAACCTCAGTTTCATAAATTGGAACAAATTTAGTTTAATGGCGATGGTCCAAAATAAAAAAAAAATACAGCCTGTAGAGCGTTAAAAATTACCAAAAAGAAAAATAAAAATGGCGCTATGGTCGACTTTCCGAGATCGGGGCCTTGAAAGTTCGGATATATAATTTGAGCTACAGTCATCATTCCTGATCCGATCGGGTCGATATATATATCGTTGGAAAGCTTATTGAATTTACTATAAGATAGCGGAGCAAAATTAAAATCATTAACCCATCGGGAGCCAACGTTAAAAAAGTGAATTTTGAACCCGCTTTTTTTCGTAAAATCGACATTATCTGGAAATGTGAGCGATATTGAGGTAAGAGATGATTAATAGCAGTTTATAGCCAACACTTTAAGCTTTCTTTCAATGTGGGTTACAGAATCGTAACCCACCTGGAACCGAAGATATTCAACTTCAAAATAATGTTTTTGGGGAAAGTCTGCAATAATTGTAAAAATTTTGTTTTCTATAGACGTGTTTACACATGAGGATGTATTGTACATCATAAAAGTAGTTTATACGTAAACACGCAGACAGAAACACGAAGTGTTTATGAGTAGCCGGCCTGCGGCCGGTGTTTAAGATTTTCTCCTCTGTCCAAAACCGACTACGCAAACCAAAATTTTAGTGCAGCCGGCCTTCGGCCGGGATTAAAGATTTTCACCTCTGGAGTATGTCCAAAACCGGCTACGCAGTAGTAGTAGCCGGCCTTCGGCCGGGGTTTAAGATTTTCTCCTCTGGGGTATGTCCAAAACCGGCTATGCAGACTAAAGTTTTCCTTAGTAGCCGGCCTTCGGCCGGGGTATAAGATTTTCTCCTCTGGGGTATGTCCAAAACCGGCTACGCAGACTAAATTACAATTACAAAGCAGTTTGATATGAGTCATGTGTGATCTGTCAAAAATTATTATATTTTTTTATATTTGACCCATTCAGACCCAAAAATATGAGTTTATTTTGCACGTCTTCAGAATTATAATAGAATTAGACATAACGAGTATCATGATTCCAGTTTACCAAAAACTTGCTAATGACATCGCCTGAAGATTAAAAGGGTTTGATACTTTCCATAGATGAAGCAAATTTAGGGCTTTTAGTTGCTTCATCTCAATCGCTTCATTCAGTACAACAACAATAAGAGGAATTATTGTTGAGTTACTTTTTTACAAGAATAAAATGTTTACGTTTGCTTGCCGTTATCGAATAAAGTATAAGTTTTGACAACGTCAATTTTGATACGCGCACGCAGTTCAGTTCTCATGATGTGTCCTCAACCGAATATGGAACGGTACATACCGAATGCTTTTAGATGAGACTGATGTATCTGAGATGAAACAAATTGCCGACTTCATTCTGTTATTGTCTATCACACTACGCATTGCCATTTGAGAAAGACGATATAATTGGTTATAGGATCAAGTCGCTATTGTATATGGTGATATTGGAATGAAATGACCAAAAAAGTTGCAAAAAATTATCCTACTGTTCCGGACGAGGTTAGAATACACTAGCAATTTCACACTATCTTCGATAAATTTCATACACACTTCGATGCAGCTTTGCACAATTTTTTTTTTTCAAATAAATACCTCGCGGCTTGCTTTTGGTACAAAGTTGATGGAACGCAATATCACTGCCAAAAGTTAAAAATTTTGTAAAAAATAGTAAATGCTGACATCAGTCACTGCTGTCGTGAAGATAGAGAGTTCGTAAACTAGAAGAGATTTTTAATTTCAACTCATTTATGTAGTTTTACAATTATTTGCAATTGTAATATTTCAAGTCCTCTTTTTCAGAATATAAATATATACATTTGATTGTTCGCAGATCAAGACAGCATAATAAATAATTAGCTGAAATACAATTCTTTAGGTGAAAAAAATAATAACGAGTTGCAAACGCAATGGCACAATTCCATCATCAATGATGAAAAGACACATTAAAATCTATAATCGATTTTTACCGGTTAAAATTAATCGAAAACAAGTAAGGAAAGGCTAAAGTCGGACGGGCCGACTACCTCCACTTTCTACCGCAATGCAATTCAATTTTGCGTGAAATCGGGAAGAATTTGTGTATGTGTCCCAATCACGAACCAACAAAAGTTAAATCTAGAAGTACATTTGAATCGAGCTATATCAAAACATTGACCGATATTACCCACTTTTAATTCAAGTTGAAATATATCGGGAACGAACTTTGTATTGGACATATACAAATCAGAACCGATTTCCTTCAAATTAAATAGCGTTCTTCCTTATACCGGAGTACTTTGTTGTGCAAAGTACATTTGGTGTTGACAACAGTTGCGACCGGTACTATTACAAGAATAGATGGATAGACGGACGAACATACGAATATTGCAAAATCGACTCAAAAACTGATTCTAAGTCGATCGGTATAACCAACGATGGGTTTATTTCATATCCTTTTTAGTACTAAAAGCAAATACACAAAAACATAATACCCTAGTGGAAGGTATAAATAGAAAATTGTATCGCTAGATGGGAGCACATTTGGCGTAACGGCATGTGAACAAATATCAATCATATGACATCAAAAGTGACCTAAACAGCTTTAATTATGAATCAGTTAACAGTAAACTGAATGAATGAATTACATTTAAGTCGATTAATAAAGCAATCAAATCTACCGTCAGTTATTTACATTTGATAAGAAAAAAACTGCCAAATTTGAAACACATTTCCCTGGTTCGACCGTGATGTAGGTTAGGCTACTCATCACATGTACTACACGTTTTGGGAGAAATATATTAAATATTGTAAATTCATGGTATGAGCGCAAGCATCTTGTTGGAGATTACTTCATCTCCAAAGAGATATAAATAAATATGTAGATGGGCGTATATTCTTATGAAATATTTTTAATTATTTAATTCAGTCACATAACGTAACGCCAAATAACTTAATTACCCTGTCCTCAAAATTATACCCCCAGTGATTCAGTTTTTAATTATGAAGATTCTTTGAAGGCATTTGCGTAAGCCACTCCCACGAATTCAAATACGAGTAAAAGTTTTGTTTAATTACAGTATTATATTTATGAAAATACTTTAGAAATCTGTATATCTTTTTTTAATTATAATTCATACAGAAATGAACTGTATTCTCACCTACTTCGGAATGTTTACCATAAGGCAATTGACAAAGACCTCTTGGAGAGAAACGTGTCAAGCGTGTGTCGTTTCAGGACAACAACAACTTAAATAAATTGAATTATTACTTTTCGTAACAAGTTGGACCAAAGGCCCACCCAAATATTGTTTGCATACTCCAAACAATAAAAGACCAGAATGTTTGCGCGCACACATACTTATTAGACTGGGTAATGAAATGAATATTGTCTACAAATAAATGTTGGCTTAATTGGTGATGATTGTAAAAATGTTTTTGTTGTTGCTATCTACACTTTTTCTAGAAATCGGTGCTGACAGTTTTTCATATGAAAATGTTCATTCAAATATAATCCACAGTGCTTGGGGTGTTTGACATTTGTTGAAAAAATAATGTGAAAAATCTGCGAAACTAATTCACTGAATGGTAATTTTTTGTCATTTTACATAAGTTTTTATACGATTTCAATAGATTGATATACTGATTTCGATAGACTCATTTTTTTCGAATGGTCCTACGTAAGAACGGCAATATATAGATAGATATGAAATATTTTTTTTTGAATTGAACGTGACCCACCTTTATATATATATATAAACGTAAACAGCCAGGACAACTCATCTGTCCTCCCACTCAAACATCAGCCGAACCAAAGGCACACACATTTACACTCAAGATAAACATTCATTCATACGTACAATGAGAAATATTCGTATCACAGACAACATTCGTACGAACATGAGTGTGTATACTATGTGAAACCGTACAAGTTTATCCTTAAATATGTGTGTATAATAAAAACGTCCTTTTCGGTGTACTTAACTTATTAAGTAGCGAAGCAATCACCTGTGATCTTAATGACAGCCACACCGACATCAGGCCGACAATACGAACAGACATGAACAAGAGTGTGTGCGCAAAAAGAAAAGTACATAAACTTTATAAATTATATAAATATAAATGCAGGAGACAATACATACGCGTGTCTCATATACAACTGCGAAGTAGTAAAATAGGTAAAAATAAATAACTATACAACTTTCAAGGAATTTTGATATTCCATTCTAGTATTGAATAATACTTTAATTTTTTTTTTCACTGAACCAACACTCATGGGATGCCCCTATAAATGAAGCGCATTGCGTTGGTGGAAGGATGATAAGGTATTGGAAGGAGGAAAGAGGGAGTATTGTTTGTTGATTTCTGTTTTAAATTACTGAATATCATAATTAGCTGGGAAGATATCTGCCGGAAGTCGATTTCACATACGGATAGTACGGACGAAGAACGAATTCATTCTGAAATGTGTAGTGCGGTCGGTTGTCCAGTCGACAACAAATGGGTGAGAGTTCTCGGAGAGTCGCGTATCTCTACCGAACGTTCTCACGGGCGGTATAAGATCACGAATATTCGAAGAGCAAACACCATGAAAGTATCGATAGAACAAGGACACAATAGAATTGGATATCCTACCGTCACCTATCAACACCATTCAGTTGCAATCCCTAAAAGGATCTAGGATCATTGTTCCAAAATCTTTTTTCATCTTATGTCCTTTATATATATACACAGAAAAAATATTGTGCCAACATTTTCAAGCAAATATTTTATTGAAATCAAATTTGGTTTTCAATAAATGTCTTAATTGAATCAATTCATTTTTTTCTGAATTTCAGTTTAACAACTTTTTTAATAATATAAATTAATTTTTTAATTGAATTTTATATTATGACAGAAACAAATATCGGCGTCGATTCTCGTGGGTTTTTGTCCCTAGTAATGATGTCGTTCAACCAAACAAACAACAACAACGTCTGAGTGTGTTTGGTGAAAACGGAGAAAAAGTGGAGAATAAAAGCCAACGGCATTGGTTGGCGCAAGGTGTTAGTTTTTTTGATTTTTAAATATTTTGATTAAAGTTTTAGTTGGTCCTATTAAAATATTCAATTGAAAATTTTAAAATATTTTAATTAAAGTTTTAATTGGTCCAATTAAAATATTTAATTGAATTTTTTTAAATATTTTGATTAATGTATTACTTGATTTAATTGAAAAATTAAAAAAATCAAACAAAATATTAATAAATGCAATTAAATTATTTAATTAAATTTCTGGAAATATTTCAATTATTTTTTTTAATTGAATATGCGAATTTTGTTTATAGGTCTGAAATCAATAAACTTTTTAATAGAATCTGCGAATTTTTTAGTTGATATCTGATTTTAGTATTTTCTGTGTATATACTTTTATTCCTAAAGTTCCTCTGAGGAACATAAGAACATCTAATGTCATTTGACTCGTATTTAAATTAAGTTACATTGACCAAGAAACAACTTCGATTGAGCAGTAAGAAACACAAACAGACATTCTTTTGTATCGTTCTGATTTAGATGGCCACACAAACTGATCATGCAACAGTAAAAAGAGTTTAGGGGAACGAAAAAAATTAAAGTGCTGGATATAAAAGACAAAAGACTGTAGAAGCCAATAGGATTTGTAGAATTAAAAGATCAAAAGAGTTCCACCCAGTAAATAGTTACGTGGAACTAGTTCCATCCGGAACTACACAACTCTGGATGACATATGTACATAAAAATCTGTTAAATTGTTTGCATGAATTCGCTGATTTTGAATTTATGATTGTGTCATAACGTCATGAAAATTGTCATTAAAAAGTTACAAAAGAGGCACTTTATAAAATATATGAAGCATGTTTCATAAAGCACAAATCAATGAAAAGTGTCGTAGATTTTAGGAAACATTTCTCAAAAGTGAAAAAGATGTTCATCTTGTGATTCGAAAGTAGTGGGATCTTCACCAATGAATTTAACATGGAGTTGTCATACAAGGGATGTCCTTTATTTTGAAAGACTTAAAAGTTATTTTAAAGTAGTTGCAAAGGAACCATTTTTTCACTAGTTGTTTGTTGTTTATTGCCTACATTAACAGCGACGTATTCATAACATGTTACAATTTGGAGTGGAATTTGGGAACAGCGCCATCATTGGCCCATACTTCATCCAAATGTTATTGATTTACGGCGTGCACTGCAGATTAATGATAGTTTGTTAGTTTACATTTTTAATTAGTGCGTGATTTATGGACTTCTAAGTGTTCTTTGAATATAATGCATTCGAATGTGAGCTATTTCGAACAAGTGTTTCCACTTACGGAGAAAATTTGTTGTGGCAATAGAAAGAGCAAAGCTCAACTATGAACACTTAAAACATATACATACACCCCGTATGGGGACAATCCTCGGTGGATTACTATATAGAGTGCTTGTGTTAAGTGCCGTCATCACTTATATATATTTAATTTTTTTTCAAATTTATATGTTTCAGAGTCATTGAAAAATTGACTTCTTGGACACGTGCAACCCTGTGAACCAATGGTGGTCATTTGCATTACTTGATCTTTCAAGTAAATCAAATTAAAAGTTAACATCGATCCGTCCTTATTGAAAAGTCCTTCATTTGTCAAACTTTTTTCAAGATTTTCTCAATAAATCCAGATCCAGATGGGTCCGCAATGAGTTCCTGGGTTTAATGAGGTTGTACTGTATCACATTATACATACATTTAAATTCCATATTGTATATTACCCGAACAAGATAACAAGAGAAATATTCATGTATATCGCCGAACAATATAACCAGAGAAATACATCGGAATCGACGTGGAAAGTAATAAAAGAAAATACAGACATCGAAGGCTGATTTTTCACTGTGCTGACGAACACTACGGCGCCTGGTAAGGATAGGGAAGGAAAAGTGCTTTATTTTCGGCATCGCCGTTACCATTAAGACGTATTGATTTAATGTTTGACTATCAGTATAAACAATTTCTTCGACGTGTACAATTTCTTTGATTTGTCTCTGGTTTCACATGAATTCACATCCACTTAGCTACTCCTCTACGCTTTTTCTCGAGTACTTTTTTGTGAATTGCTTCTGTCATGCTTTCGTTTCCATTTTTATTGGTAGTCTACATTTTGGAAAGATTTTGTTGCTGGTGACACCTCCCTCTGTGCTGCGGTGGCGGTGGTGTCAAATTGTTGTATTTGTTAGTTGTCATTTGGTTATGTGGTGTATGTTGTTGTAATAGATTGTGTTGCTGTCATTGTCACTGTGTGCTGGTGTCGTTTACAATCCAATGCAAAGACATAAAAACTTAATGCTGATGACATATAGGGGAGCACTTGTGGGATATACCCAACAAAAAAACTATTGAAGCATTGTGGCAAATGGAGATTTGTCTTGTCCCATAGTCTACGAGTACATATTCAATTTATGGTAATGAAATATTTTATTTCTAGGAAATCACAATTCATAGCCACAGAAATATTGATTTCGTTTGCATTAAATAAGAATTTAATTAATCTGGCATCTAACAAACTGCATACAAATTAGAATTGCAAAAAACACAGAAACAAGAATACGCGATGTTCTATCGCATTGAATATCAGTAATACATATTTCAGTTGATTCCACTTACCGTACTGTGAGCATCTCCCTCAATCTCTGGCAAATTGCGATCAACTTGTGTTTTGTGCCGCCTGGATTCAGCCGATAATTGCTCCGAACCATGGTACCACATTATGAATGTGGGCGGTTCCAAAGCACCACGTACAATGCATCTCAAAATTACAGTGCTGCCAGCTTTAACGTATCTATCGGGATCACCCAAAATTTCTGTACGAGGAACTGGAAAGAATTGCAGAATATGTATTCAGGGATTAATCGAATTTCAAATGTATATATCACAGTATGTGACTGTGTTCACAGAAAACGTAAATGCTCCTATAGGAGTAAGATAATTGAAATGTATCACACAGGAAAGAACATAATCTAAAAAAGAAAATATAATGGTAAAGGGAATATATATAGTAGTGCAAGTCAAACACTAAATATTTTTCAAAGTACTTCGAACATCTCCACAAAATCCCAGAAATATTTTATAGAAATTCCCTATTCTCGTTTTATATATAATATAATTATCAAGTCTTAGATATGAACAGTAAATTCAATTAAGTATCTGAACACCATTGAAATAATAACAAAATTGTTTAAAAGAAACCAAACCAGCAACAGAAGCGGAGTTCACGATCTGATTTATCATGATAAATTTTGTACATCAGACTGTGATATAGAACACAAAATACAATACAAATTAAGTACGGTTTCAGCATTGTATTTTTATTCACACTTTGGGATAAGTTCTGTGATATGTTTCTATCGACATATCCCAGGATCGTTAGGTTTATAGAAATTGCATCCAATTTCCCGTAGGGTAAACACAAAGCTTTAGTCTTTTGAGATATGAAGGTCATGCCTTTGAGACCGATCCTAAGGTATGTCTGTTGTGGTATGGTCCAAGTCATGTCCTGTGATACTGGTTTTAAGCTGGTAGTTTAGAACAGACAGCGAACATGTCCAGCGGGTCAATTCACACCTCCAATGACAAAGCTATGACCGGTCCCCTTCATATATTTGGATTAGAACCAGGTTCCTACCTTCCAGGCACCAGATTCTAGGACTTGTCCTGGGACAGTTCATTTTCCCGTATGATATTTAAACTATACATCTAAAAATTATTTTAATAAACTCAACAAAGAATTTATGGACATGGACCATAATCTTCAGACAGGAGTATTAACAGTCAATTTCATAAAATTTCTATGCGACGAATCTAATTATGATATCAGAATTGTCATATCTGTAAGAGTGAGTAAAATGTATGTACCCTGTTCATCAATATCTAAGATCAAATAAAATCTACCCTGGATCCAAAACTAAAGAAAAATAAAGAAAAAATTTCCCCATTTTTTATTGTTTTAAGAAAAATCAGAAAAAACTGGTCCAACGGTTTTCTTCAAAAAAGAAATCACTGTTTATGCAAAACCCGAAACCACGACATTGCACAAAACCGAGTTTTTGATCACTTTTACAACGGGGCGTAGGGGAGGGCAAGAAGTCTGCTGGTGTGAATAGTGCCCCATAGGGCATAGTCTTGACATAATGGCATTACAGCCATTATTATTATTTGACAAAACTAGTATCAAAAGCCTACAATATTCGAGCAAATTACAACTAGATTCCGAGATTGGCATGTATAACGGTCTAAAGACAAAAATATTGCAGGCAATACTTTCTTCTAGTGGCTGTATAATAGTCTACAAATTTGACGACTGTTTTTAAATGTTTTTTTTTTTTTTTCAAAAAAGGTAATAATGTATGATTAATTCCGAATACAACCGTGTCAAGTATAACCGAAATATCAATATATAACCAAAATATCTTCGGTCTACACATAAAACAAACTTAAGTTTTATTTTAGGATCGACAACCGCATTTTTTCATCTCATACAAACCGACTGGGTTTAACGTACATACATATTTCAAAAGGAAACCACAATATTTATCTAATAAATTTTATGAAAGTTTCGGTATGAGATATCATAAAACACAAAACAAATGTCAACGTCAAACCTAACATCACTCAGGGGAACACATGCCTTGTGATAAGCGTACACATTCTACCAAGTTCTATGGAAAATTTAATTTTCATAATCCCAACGCAGAAAGGAAGCGGCAAATTAGCACTTATTATATCGTTCTAAAAATAGACAGACACAATAAAACAACAACTAACAGCGGCGGAAGCAGCAAAAGCTTGTATGGCTGCGTAAATCAGTTTGTATGCTGAGCATGGACGTATATTCATGTTAAGACCCTTCTGGAACATGGGAATAAGCACACATATAACACAAATACCCATACCAGCCCAAATACATACTATAGGTGTTATATAGTGTTAATTGGCGTTTTCAGTTTTTCATTTTCTCATCCTGTTGCCCCTTAAAGGATGCAATTTTTCAAAAATTATTTTTAATATCTATTCGCACCTAGGACACCGGTATAGAAGCCAAAATCAAAGAAGAGAATATGTTCTAAAAATTATTTAAATGTAAAGCTTCTATTTATATTAGCTTAGTATTAACAACCATTTAAAGTTTTGTATCTTAAAAATCAAGATATGGAAAACATAGAAAAACTAAGGGGTAGACTTGAAATAGATGTTAATGCTGAACTAATGCAGAAATATACATGATATTTGATGTATTTTTAATAGATATTTTCCTTTATAATTTTGCACTAATACCGTTATCATAGGGTGCGAACTGGTATATAAATATTTTTTTGAAAAATTGTATCCTTTGGAGCTTAGTAGTCATGGGAGGGGGCAACAGGATGAGGAAAGGTAAAAATTGTATGAAAAATTAATTTTTTTATGAATTTTGTATACATATAAAGAAAAAATTCACTAAATTTATGAAAACCCTTTTTTAAAATTGCTTCATAAATGTGAAGGAGAAGTCTTTCAGTGCACTATGGCCCCAAATCCATATTTTTTGGCAAAAATTAAAAAAAAAAATAAATTGGAAATTGTTAAACGTGTATATATTTTCTTAATGGTAACACTCCAAGCTATCAAGAAAATGTATTGGTGAAAACTAGGTGGCAACACCGCAAGCCTGAGAGGCATTCAAAGTTTGCCGTTGAAAAAAGTGGGATTAATTCGAGTATAAAGCAGTTATGCAAAATACTTAAAAATAAGGCGTAAAAAGAAAATAATGAAATGTTATATAATTGAAATTGAAGGCCGGCGTAAGTAGTTGAACAAATATATTTAACATTTTGTGATTACTGTAGTCTTGTCAGTTTTCTTAAGTGTTGTAATTTTGTGGTTCGTAGTGAGCATAAACTATAAATGTCGTGGACCAAAAGTTATATGTATGACTCAACTTGACTCAAAGTGTAAATGTGAAAGTGTTCGTCTGAGTGTGTAGTTTATGGTAGAATTAATATCTCGTCAGCATTTTTCATACAATTGTCAATTGTCATACAATTGTCACTTTATTTTAGCACGATTTCGATTAGCCATAGTACACAGATTTGATCATATCTCTGAATCAGATTTGTGTATGAGACCCATCAACATCTCATTTTAAAGGTATTGTAAGTACCTCTAAAATGGTATATAAAGTCATTCACTTTTCTGTACACATGTAGACATTATATATTATTTCCTGAAATAATTATTTAAATAGCAGTGTCAAGTAGAATATTTTTACGCTATATTTTGCTTTTGTAATAATGTTCAGAAAAACAAAGCAAAATAAGTTTCATTATTTTAAGCTTTCATAAAATTCTGTTTTTGGTCACCCTGTACTAATACAGGGTGATAATTATGTTGGTTATATATTGAGCTTGTATGGGAGGTGGTAGTGAGCGTGGTCCGATCGGCCCAATTTTATTTTTATTTTTTAAGTATGTTATTTCTAGCACACGCGCAAAATTACGAGATTGTATCTTTATTTTTCGACTTTATGCCATAAAAAATGGATTTGGGACCAGTGTGCAGTGTAGAAATGTGCTAATTTTGTTCACTCACACTCGCGTAATTTAAAAAACAGTATGTTAGAAAGCACGTACTCATAATCACGAGTGATTTATATGCAAACATTTTATTTGCACTTTTTTTATTTCATTTTATTTACATTTTCATTTATATTTTATTATTTATCGAAAACTAATTATATACTCCAATTTAATTAAACATGTACTTCACTTTCTTTAACACAATGAGAATTAAATAAGTATGAGTACAGTTATCTTATTTAAAGTCAAAGTAAATAGAACAATAACTAGAAATAGGGTAGTAAATTTACATTTCTTTGGATCTAGTAAAAATGCTTACAACACTCAGAAAAAGTGTACTCAATTCCAGTAAAAATGTACTAAAATAAGGAAATTGGTATCTGTTTGGCACCCAGTATGCCTTTACTCAATTTAAGTTTATTTTTTACTTGATTGTAGTACGTTCATACTCAAAACCAAGTAAAATTTATTCAAATTGAGTTTTATTTACTCATTTTAACACAAACGTACTTAGATTGAGTACATTTCTAAGAATCAATTTTAGTATGCTTCAGTATCAAACATTTTTTTCAGTGAATTGAGTAAATTCATACTTGCAGGGGGGAAAGTTTTCTTGCTTTTAAGAACGAAAAAAAAATGAAGATTTAAAAATGTATGAAATTGTAATTTAATTTGCGTTGTACTTAATTTTATGACAAGTTATTCGTACATTCAAGTGTTAATGAACTTATAAAAACATCTAGAAAACAATTTTCTTTCGTTTCCCGTGGTTTTCTTCTTCAAATCGTGGAATAATAGCTTATTTTTGTACGGTTTGAGTAAACTAGGTTTTTCTTATGTCGTTGTAATAACTTTTTATTAATTTTATATTCTTTGCAGCAAAGGATGATGTACAATTTTCAAAGTTTACGGTGACTAACAGTCACGCCCATATATTTATTGTATAACTCCATAAAGGTGTTAATTGTTAATTAATTGGTCAAATTGTGACAAATTTAAGAGCGGTGACAAGAAACATATTTATACAGTAGACAAGTTTTCAGCTATACATACATATCCAAAAACGATAAGGTTTCGAAGTATTCTAAAACCCTAAATATTTTAGAAATTCTTTCGGTCGTTGAAGGAGATAAAAATGACTTTAAGCAATCATATGACAAATAACTATAAACACAATTTTCGTACGTTTTTATCGGTTACGTTACACTTTTGCTTTCTATCGGAGACATGATCATGTTCATATCATTGAAATAGATTTAATCTATAGATATAATGGTTTGTTTTCCACCGATAAAAGTAAAACAATTTAGAATGCTCATAGAGAGAGAGAGAGAGAGAGAGAGAAATACACGCGCGCACACAACTCCAATAACCAATACAAATATACATACATACTACACACTAATATGTGACCATAACCATTATTTGCAGTAATTTGGCTTTTGCAAATTGTTCTGGTTTTCTGGGTTCGTTTTCAACTCTCGTTCTTGTCATCAGCTTCCAAAAGTCATTATCATTTAACACCTAAGGTGGCGAAAGCAATTTCCAGAATGTCTTCTACGAGTATATGATATGTGTAGGTATGTATGTTTGTTTGCATTTTTATAACCCAAAAAAATGCTTGCAAATACGAGCATTGTATACTAACTACACACGTACAGTGCCTGGCCATGTAACGATGACTGTTATAATTTGTGCATGCGTGTGTGGTAACGCTATTTAGCATTTTTTGATTCGGTTTAGCTATATCTTCCATCTATATGAATAATCAAATTAAAATCCTTTCAGAGAAATAGTCCCACAAACATCGTCGAAGGGACAAGTTTTCCTACTCTCCGCTGTGATTTTTTGCGGCCACATTTGACTGGGAATTTGTTAAGAATTGCAACATATGTATACCGTTTTTTAACACAGAGGCAAAAGCGAATACTACAAATACACATATACCTTTATAAAAGAGTTAATACTAGGGTTTGCATCCCGGAATTTTCCGCGGGAATTGGCATATTTTCCATTTCCCGTATCCAGGGAAATTCGTACGGGAATCCCGCGGGAATTCAGTAGAAACTTTTAAATATTTCTTAGCACATTTTCCCATCATTTCCACAATAAAATTAAAAATATTTCACAATAATTTAGCTCATATCGCTTTTCATTAGGTATGTCGAATATTGCAGTTGGATGAGAACATATTTTTAAGCTGAGTTCTGACATACACCCAAAAATCCACTTTTTCGGATTTTGCCTGTCAATATGAAAGGCATTGTAAACAATGCTATAGAAAACGCAAGTAACAATATTGTATTAAAAAGTCAAGATAGCTGCCTAAAAAATGAATTTTAAGTTTCTGACGCGACAGGACATAGACCAGGCAACTTAAACATTTTATTTAATGATCTACTGACTATTAAGCCTAAATCTGTTGACGTTCTCCGTCGCGTCCACATTTTTCAATAAAATGTCTGATGATACCATAAATGCATTGCTTGCATATAAATATATGTACATAAAGGAAGATTTTTTAGCTATTATCTTTTTGGCAACACTGGTTTAAACAGCTGACGCTGTTTCATTTGTTTTGTTTCACTGTCAAACATCTTCAGTTTGGTCTATAATTTAACCATGAATCGTCTTGCAAACGAACAACGCTTGCAAATTATTGAATATTATTATAAAAATGCGTGCTCTGTTAAGAAAGTTCATCGCACGCTTCCATTTTATGGTCAGTTTAATCGACCCACTGAAGCGGCTATTCGGGCTATTGAGACTAAATTTCGCACGAAATTTACATTGTTGGACATTAAACCACCAACACGCTTACGTAGAGTGCGAACTGAAGAAAATATCGCAGCTGTATCGGCCAGTGTTAATGATGACCATCAATTATCGATTCGTCGCCGTTCGCAGCAATTGGGCCTCTGTTACTCAAAAACGTGGAAATGCCAAATTTGGACTAAGCGGATGGACCATTTGGGGCGCAGTCAAGGTCAACATTTGCATGAAATAATCTTCAAACATTAAATTATATGGACCGTACTATCGATTCAAATAAAGATTTCATACATTTTTCTGAATTTTATGTGTTTTTCTTTTGAAAAACTTTCCTATAGCTTTTAAAAAATCACCCTTTACATTTTATTAATTTTGAAACTTGAAAAGATGTTTCAATTGATCTCACGTTGCACTTTATTATATGATTTCTGTAACAGGTTTATTGTGAAATAAATATTTATTTTACTTTAATAAAATGTGAATGTTTTACTGAAAAAAAAATAAGTTTAACTCATGGTAAACAATATGTTGACGATTTCCCGTGCTGTCCCGGGATCCCGGGAAATTGAAAAAATAATTCCCGTTTCCCGGGAAATAAAAAGTACGGAAAAATGCAAACCCTAGTTAATACCTGAAAAAATTAAAGAGAGGTTATGTCTGATGCAAGTTTGTGCGACTCCATCGAAAGCACTCCATGGTAGAGGATATATAAAATTCGCCCGGTCGAACTTAAATTATTCCTTACTTGGGTTTCCAACTCAAAAAATATTCAAGTAAAAACGGATTAAAATTGTTGATATTTGTTTGGCACCTTGTTTGTTTTTATTCTACTTAGGTATGCAAATCAAGTAATAGTTACTCAAAATGAGTTTTATTTACTTATTTAAACTACAAGAACATAAATAAAATAAAACACATATTTTTGGAGTGCCCAAATATGCAATTTATGTATGTAAATCAAGTAATATTTACTCAAAATGAGTTTTATTTACTTATTTAAACTACAAATACATAAAAAAAAACATAAAACACATTATGTTGTAGTGCCCAAATATGCAATTTTAAAAACATTTTCAACGCGCGTAATTTTGTGACCATGTGCTGTAAATACCCCAATGAATGTTTGCTTGTTTGAATGGATATTCGTATATACTTACATGCATGCATACCTCGACATGTGTATGTGTATAGTCTGTGTGCATATCTCTATAATATGTATATGAGTAGAACGCATTAAATTTCCTCCTATCATTAAATAGGTATAATAAAAACAAATTCAACTTTATGCATAGATTTCCGTATCAATTTTCTCACAGCTTTTTTAGGCTGGTTCTGCCACTTCCTTTCTTTGTTTCCTTTCTTCAGCTATTCCTCGACCTCCTACTACAACGCCCATTCCACGGACGATTGTTGTTAGTTTCTTAAGATAATTTGTATTTATAACGTCATTTAGTTTGTGAAATTGAGCAAAACATGAAAGTATAGTTCGGTTGAGGTGATAGAGGCCTCGATGTGGGTTGGGGTGGAGCTCGTGGCATCGATAGCAATCTTTAACTCTATGGTTACATTGACTTAGTATCGGGTTTTGTTGATATTTCGAAGGGTGTTGTTGTTTGTTTGTCCTGCTCGTCGCCGTTGTCCTTGTCCTTGTTGTTGCTGTAGCTACTGTTTTTATATTCCTTTTCACTCGATTTGTTATTATGTGTACATACATATCAATATACATATTTTTGTGTTTATTTAACATAACATTTAGTTTAGTTCTGCCTCATTTATTCGTTTGCCAATAGAATATTTAAGAGATTTGCTTTTTGTTGCCATTTCTGCTGCTGCTGCTCCAGCTGCTGGTGTGTTCAGTTATTTGGGGGCTTCTTTTGTTTCCTGGGCAACCATTTCTTGTTCCTTGTTCCCTTGAAGCTGCTACTTTCAATAATTGAAATTAAGGGTGGTTGCTGGAGCTGAACCCTGGGGGTACGGGCCTTAAACATACATATAAATATACATTTGAGGATTTGTTAAACGCACAATTTAATCAGTAAATCTACTGATAAAAAGGATTTTGATATCAATTCCTTAGCCCAGGGTGCAAGAGACAGTGAAAGGGATGTAAGGCTAAAATTTAAATCATATTTGGACTTAGTATTTGATTGAAACTCAACTCAAATCACAGAGTAAGAAATGAAGACCAACTTAACAACAACTTGTTATATGAATGTACAGCGTTCCATCCATGCGAAAAAAATAAACAAGTAAGGAAAGGCTAAAGACTATATGATACCCTCCACTTTCTATTCCATTACAATTCAATTCGATGAACAAAGTGTAATCGGGAAGGACTTTTGTATGAGTCCTATACCATGGACCTATGTGACCCACTTTCACCCTAGATGTTTCTAGTTGAAACATTGTTCTGTCATATTAGGTTAACCCATGAAAGCACATCCAAATTGTTTTTTCGCTTTTTTTTACTGCTTACTGATTAATCGAACACTGGGTCAAAATGGGTTAAAACCGGGAATGACGTTTGTATGGGGGCTATCTATCTATACATGTTTATAAGTGAAATATAATATATTATGTCAAGTTTTTCCAAATTCGGTAAAGGTTTACGGTTTCTGCAGCGAAAAGTCAAATCGGGAAAGACAATTGTATCGGGGCTATATCAAAACATCGTGAGCGAAATTTGTATGGGAACTATATGTAAATCTGAACCGATCTAGCCCATTTGCAACGTAAATATTTCTAGTTGAAATAGAAGGCGCTTTACCAAATGTGAAGAAAGTCGGTTAACATATGTGGTTTCTAGAGCGGGAAAAGTCAAAGCGGCAGCGACATTTGTATGGAGGCTATATCTAAATCTGAACCGATTTGGTTCAAATCAAATATCCTTGGTCCGCAAAACTTATTGTGCCAATTTTTGTTAGGATCGGACAATAATTGATTACAAGAACATATGGACGGACGGACAGACACCATTTTGGGCGTTACAAACAAATGCACAACAACATAATACCTTAGTGAAGGGTTTACAAAGTATATAAGTATATTGCAGTTATAACAATGTAAATTGTCGCTAATCCCAGCAAAATTCTGTAAAAAAAGGTTTTAGTGATATATAACGACACTTCTTCAATTAAAGCAATATAAGCGCAAGTTTCAATTGTAAAGTAAATAGTTTCTTGAAAGAACGGGAAAAAGTGAAATTTTAGCAGTAAAAATTAAACGGATGGACCATTTGAGGCGCAGTCAAGGTCAACATTTGCATGAAATAATCTTCAAACATTAAATTATATGGACCGTACTATCGATTCAAATAAAGATTTCATGAATTTTTCTGAATTTTATGTGTTTTTTTGAAAATCTTTCCTATATCTTTTAAAAAATCACCCTTTATAAACGCTATTCGAAACGACAAACTTAGCCAGTTGTTACAATACGTAAATTATTGTCCAGTGCATGTTGTTGTGTTTCAAACAAACATACACTCCACGAGAGTATTATGTCTTTGTGCATTTGTTTGTAACACCCAAAAGGAAGGGAGATAGACCCATGGTTATATATAGGATATAGCCCCCATACGAATTTCACTCCCGATTTGACACTTTTCACTTTAGATACCACATATTTTAACAGATCTTCCACAAATCCTTCAAAGTATCTTATATTTCAACTAAAAACACCCATAGTGAAAATGGGTCAGATCGGTTATGATTTATATATAGCACCCATACAAATTTTGCTCCCGGATAGACTTTTCCCGCCCAGAAACCACGAATTTTCTCCGAATTTCTTCAAAGTGAGCATAACACGTTATATTTGAACTTATATAACTTATTGTGAAAGTTAGTTACTTTATTCTATGTTTTGATATAGCTCAGATACAAATATTCTTTTCGATTTGACAAATTGGACCAGGTCATATTAGTCTATGATTAGGAAACATAAGCAAATTCTTCCGTTTTCACATTTTTTACCGAATTGAACTGTATTCGGATAGAAAGTGGAGTGTATCACATAGTCGGCCCCGCCCGACTTTAGCCTTTCCTTACTTGTTGTCTAGTGTGCTTGTTGCAAAAAGATTGAAGATGGTGTTGCAAAGAGTTTGAAGATGTGATGAAAATCCAAGCGGAGTTCCAAGAAGTTGTATGAAATATTGAAGTAAAAGTTTGTAGAAAATTGTATTTTTTTCCTTGAAAAATAACCGTACAAAGTCTTTTGTTTTAAAAGGACATTTGCTTAGAAAGAAAGAGTTGCTTCGAGATTAGCATTATCTCCTTTACCGCATGCAATGCAAGAATGAAAATGCAATAGTTGGTGTCCTATTACCAAAATTACTTTTTGCCTTATGTACTGAATGGTTACAAGGAGACCACAAGATCTTCTGCTAATGGAAACCAATCTTTCAAAACATAAATATTTGATCATCCGAAACTTTATTAGCAGTAAACTATTTTACAGTTAGTGAATTCATAAGGTTGTTGTAGGCTGTAACAAAGTGCAATATCTACACTAGGCATATGTGAAGACCCAGTCGTATGTTCGTGTAGTAAAACGTCAATCGTAGCAGTAAATAATAAAAATATTTCAATGAAATTGCCTTTTGAAGGCGAATAAAATAAAATAATGTCAGCTTTATGTGAAAATTATGCTTCTGATATATTTATGTATTCCGCAATATTCATTTTGAACGCAAAATTGTAAATACAAACTACTACAGCTAATTAAAATGTACACAAACAACAACTGATCTGTTAGTAAAGGGTGTTTTTTATTGGGGTATAGAACTTTAAGTTGGCATCACTTTTTTAACTGGCGGCCATTTTGTCAGCTGTCAAGTGATTAATATTTAGTTTGGTTTGCCATTTCATCATGAACAGGTTGACAAAAGAACAACGCTTGCAAATCGTGCAAATTTATTTCGAAAGTAATGGTTCAGTTCGCGAAGTTCACCATTTTATGGTCGACATAATCGTCCATCAGAGCAATTAATTCGGTTAACCATGGATCGTTTTCGCACTACGTTTACTCTATGTGATAATACGCATCCGCAGAGACGTCGAACAGTGCGCACCGAAGAAACAATTGCCGCTGTAGAGCAAAGTGTTGAAGAGGACCCGAATGAATCGATTCGCCACCGTGCACAGCAATTGGAGCTTTGGAAAATTGGACCTGTAGAATTGGCTATATTCGAGCCAGCCGCGGCGGCCACATGCCCGAAATCATATTTAAACATTAATGGCATAAAATTATCCTTCCAATAAAGCCAAATTGATGGACATTAAAACGATTTTCTTGTGTTTTATTTCAATTCGAAGTTCTATACCTCAATAAAAAACACCCTATACAACGCAAAAACTTATCTGCAAATGTTTTACTTTTGTAAAATTCTCTTGTATGTGAAGTATCAACAACAATGTTACAACTTTTGTACATATTTAGCACGCACGACATTTACAACAGTTAATACACCCTTGTGAACACCCTAAGTATGTTACCCAGTTATGCAAAAGTATTAAAGAAAACGAATAAAAGTTACCCTAACATAGAATCCATTAGCGTTTGTGAATCCAACGCAGAAGTTTCCTTAATCACAAAGTTTCTCGTATTCTTGGTTTTTCAAGTGAATGCTTATATGCTATGTTTGATGAGTCTGAAACAGTCTTGTGTTGATAGGCCCATACTAACTGAAGGTAAAATTAATATACATTTATTTAAAATTCTATCTTCTCCAACATTTCTGGTAGCCTTTTTGATGGAGAAATGTACGCATCGTTGTACGTTATCGTTATGTGTATGCAATATTTTAGAAGACGAGAGAATACGCCAAAAATTTCAGGGCGAAATCTCTTCTTTAACTATTTTTTTCCTTCTCTACCATACAAATGAATCAATTCTGTAATGGTTCTAACTAAGTTTACTCCATCATCACGATTGACGAAACACAACATTAAATTGGGAAATGTAAATTAAAATTTAGAAAATACGAATTAAAGTAGTGAAACTCGAATTGAAAGTAAAAACAAGTAAAAAAAGGCTAAAGACGGGCCGGACCGACTATATGATACACTCCTCTTTCCATCTGAATACAATCAAATTCTGTAAAAAAGTGAAAACGGGAAGGATCTTTGTTTCCCAATTATCCAAACATGGGATGAAGTGATAGGTAAAATAGAATATGTAAAGTTTGGCCAAAATCGGTTAAACATTTAGAAGCAACATTTGTATTGGGGCTATATTATCGAAATCTGAACCGATAGGTGTTTTTAGTTGGATTATAAGATGTTGTGCCAATTTTAAAGAAAACTGGGTGCAAATATGTACTTTCTATGGGTGTTATATCTAAATATGAACCAATCTTACCCACTTTCGCCACAGGAATTTTTAGTTAGATTATAAGGTGGTAAGCCAAATTTAAAGAAAATCGAGTACTATATATGCTTTATAGTGCGCAAAAAGTCAAATAGGAAGTGACATTTGTATGGGGGCTATATCTAAATTTGAACAGATTTGCCTCAAATTAAATAGCGTTTGTCCTTGATCCACAAAACTTGCTTAAGCCAATTTTGGTTAAGATCTCACTGTCATTGCGATCTCTAATTGGATTACAAGAATAAATGGACAGGCAGATGGGTATAACTCGTTTCCTTTTTGGGTATTACAAGCAAATGCACAAAGACATACTAGTCTCGTGGAGTGTATAAAAACCGTTGAGTGGGAAAACACGCTTGTGCTAAATAACAACGCCTAAAATTCACTTCTCAATTATTCCATAACCTCGGCTAGCTTTGTGATTCAATTCAACTTGAACTAACAACAGCTTAATCTCTAAAATCGTTCATATATTGCAAAATTGTTTTCGATTCAATCATAATATGCATATTATCTACATTTAACATTGCCGTTCGCAACTGTAAAATCAGGGCCTCTTCAGGGGTTTGCGGCGCCCCGGACTAGCCGCTACTTTTGATGGTGTAAAATTTCTTATATCGGAACCAGTAATGCATCAAAAGCTATTTGTTCTTTTAAGTAATAACAATTTTAGAACAATAATAATTTTAGAACAAACTTATTTCTTGAAATACACAACTGAAAACAAACGTTAGAGATTTATTTTGTTATTGTTTACTATCTCTACGGGAAATTGGTGGAAATTTCTATAAAGTACCTATCCTGAGATACGAGTATATCACAGAACTGGCCACAAAGTGTGAATAAATTATCAATTCACTTCTCATTTCTATTTAATGTAGATATATGCATTGAGGTATGGTCCAAGTCATGTCGCTTGATACTGGTTCTATGACTTGTAGTATGGAACAGAAATCGGACATGTCCAAGGCATACCGAAGGGGGTTGAATTCACAATCCAATGACAAGCCAATGTAAAAGAGGACCGGGTTCCCTTCCTAGTACTTGTTCTGCAACAGTACACATAACGAAATTACATATATATATATATATATATATATATATGTATATTAATAATTTTCCATCTAAAATTATTTTCGGTAGGCGTCCCCGGGCCACCCAGACGGTCAGACCATATGTTAGTTTTGGTTATATGCACAAGAGAACAAAAAGGATGAGCATTTTGAAATCTCCATAACCATAACAAACAATGGTACTACATAAGAGGATCTACAAATCTGCATATGAACACATGCACATTAGAGCGTACCAGGTTACAAGTAAAAAAAAAAAAAGTTCGCCGTACACCTTCGAATATGAAGTATTATTGAAAGGTAGTTTCAAAAAAAATTTTTTTATTTTTTTATGCCGAACGTAGGGGTCGCGCTTTTACATTTTTCTATATAACTTCTGCATTTATAAACGGATTTTAAAGTGTGATACATCGATGTTTTTGTCCGATTTTTTTGTCTTTGAAGTCATTGAGCTCAAACATGATTCATGATTTTATGCGAGCTTTAATTTTCGATTATTAGAGTGGTACATTAGGGTAGTAGCAACTGAGAAATGGTGGGTAAGTACCAGAAGGGGGTGCTTGAGCTCAATGACTTCAAAGACAAAAAAATCGGCCTAGTCGAGACAAAAACATCGATGTATCACACTTTAAAATCCGTTTATAAATACAAGTTATATAGAAAAATGTAAAAGCGCGACCCCTACGTTCGGCATAAAAAAATAAAATTTTTTTTTTTGAAACTACCTTTCAATAATACTTCATATTCGAAGGTGTACGGCGAACTTTTTTTTGAGGTACGCCCTAATGCACATACGCACACATTCACTTAAAATGTTGTATGTATAGAAAACTTTTCTCGTTAAGTAAAAATCCACACAAAAACTTGTGCTGAGATTTTCTATTGTGGTCACAGATCAAACCCCAAAAACCGAACAAAAACATGAAAAACAAAAAGTTTTTGACTTTACCAATTGTCCATATTGAGAAGAATTTTTATTACCACAATTTAAATTCGATTTCAAGAAATAACTACGAGGCAAACATAAAATCAAAGCAAATCTTTTCTCACAAACAAAAGTATTAAATGTGAAAGAAAAAAGTGGCACATGGCATATGTATATTTTAAAGCACTTGAGATATAAATATTTGGCGATTTATTCGTGAATGAAAAGGCCAACTTTTATCATGATAAATCGGTCTTTGTACTAGTACAATACAACTAAATTTTATAAACATCACAAGAAAAACAATAAGTAAGTTTCAGTCGGTTGAACCAACTTGTATATAACCTCACTCCTTCTATGCGTTACACTATTATTCTGTATCAAGTGATTTATATCTTCCTAATTTTGTATAATAAATCCATATAATACTGCTTAAATGCACCAATTACACGCAAATCCAAATTACACGGGCGGGGCCGACTATATGATACACTCCACTTTCTATCCGAATACAATTAAATTCGGTTAAAAAGTGAAAACGGGAAGATTTTTTGTATGTTTCCTAATCATTGGCTAATATGACCTTGTCCAATTTGTCAAATCGAAAAGAATATTTGTATCGGGGCTATATCCAAACATGGAATGTGACTAAATTTCACAATCAATTTGAAGAAATTCGGTGAAAATATGTGGTTTCTGGGGCGGAAAAAGTCAATACGGGAGGGAAATTTTTATGGGAGCTATATGTAAATCTGAACCGATCTGACCCATTTTCACCATGGCTGTTTCTAGTTGCAATATAAGATATTTTTTTCTGGAGCAGAAAAAGTCAAGTCGGGAGCGAAATTTGTATGGGTGCTATATGCAAATCTGAACCGATCTAACCTATTTTCTCTACAGGTGTTCCTAGTTTAAATATAAGATGTTTTCCAAGATTTGAAGAAGATCTGTTAAAATATGTGGAGCAGAAAAAGTCAAATCGGGAGCGAAATTTGAATATATATAAATCTGAACCGATCTGACCTATTTTCACCATAGGTGTTCCTAGATTAAATATAAGATGTTTTGCCACTTTTGAAGAAAATCTTTGGTAATATGTGGTATATAGAGTGAAAAGAGTCAAATCAGGAGTGAAATTCGTATGGGGGCTATATCTAAATCTGAACCGATTTTCTTCAAATTAAATAGCGTTCGTCCTTGTCACGAAAAACTTAGCTGTGCAAAGTTTCGTTTGGTTCTGGCTACAATTACGACCTGTATCGTGATTACAAGAATAGATGGACAGACAGACGGACATTGCTAAATCGATTCAAAAAGTGATTCTAAGTCGATCGGTATAATTAACAATCTCGCCTCCTTTTACAAACACATGCACAAATACATAATACTCTCGTGGAGTGTTAAAAACTGAGAAAATGCAAATGCAGATAGGACCCATAGTGGAGGTCTTAATTGGAATGCCTCGGAAAACTGCAAACTATAAATTCAATTATTAAATTGAATTGAGATCTAATATTGTAAATGGGAAAAGTAATACAACAATAGATAATATTGTTTAAACGTAGCTTATGATATATTATAAAGATATTATTATTTATATTATACAATGAGTATAATCAAATGTAGCACAAAACATAAAAGCGGGCAAAATAGAACAATTAATACATCAGGATTTACAGGTATTTAAAGGCTCGTTCAGTTATCACAGTTTACAACCGAATAATGTTTTTAACATATTTTCGAATCAAATGATGTTTTTTCCGGCAAAAATGTGTGATTTTCTGCACTTTTCTCTGAAACTTAATTTTTATTTTCATTGCTAAAAATTGTAACCTTCCAATGCACTATGGTCCCAAATCCATTTTTTTTGGCAGAAATTCAAAAAAATTAAAATTGGAAAGTGTTAAATGGGCATATATTTTCTTTATGGCAACACTCCAAGCAATCGAGAAAATGTACTGGAGAAAATTAGGTGGCAACACCACAAGCCTGAATGGTACATAAACTTTGCGGTTCAAAAAAAGTGGGATTAATTTTGATATAAAGCAGTTTTACAAATTAATTAAAATCAAGACTTAAAAAGAAAATAATAAAGTGACTATATTATAAAAATTGGCGGCAAGAGTTAGTAGTTGAAAAATTATATTTAACATTTTATGATTATTGTGGTCTTGTAAGTATTCATAGGCATTGTAATTTTGTGATTTGTAGAGAACATAATCTATAAATGTCGTGGACCAAAAGTTATATGTATGACTCAACTTGACTCAAAGTGTAAATGTGAAAGTGTTTGTCTGAGGTTGTAGTTTATGGTGAAATTAATATCTCGTCAGCATTTTTCGACAAACTCCAAAAATTGTCATTTTATTTTAGCACATTTTTTGATTAGCCATAGACATATATATGATTATATCTCTGAATTAGTTTTGTGTACGAGCCCCATCAATATTTTATTTAAAAGGTATTGAAAGTACCTTTAAAATGGTATACAACATCAATCACCTTTTTGTACACATGTAGACATTTTATTTTATTTCTTAAAATAATTATTTAAATTGCAGTGTTAAGTATAATATTTGTATGCTATATTTTGCTTTTGTAATAATGCTCAGAAAAACACATTTCATCAAAGTTACCAAATCTTTATTAATTTAAGCTTTAATAAAATGTTGTTTTTGGTCACCCTGTACCAATATAGGGTGATAATTATGTTGGTTATATATTGAGTTTATATGGGAGGTGGTAGTGGGCGTGGTCCGATCGGCCCAATTTTATTTTTATTTTTTGCGTATGATATGTCTAGCAAATGTGCAAAATTACAAGACTGTGTGTTTTTTTTTCGACTTTATGCCATAAAAAATGGATTTGGGACCAGTGTGCAATGTTAAATTTCTATTTATCTAGCTTTTGTTATACAATCAAACGAAGTTTTAATTTTTTCACTAAAAAAGAGTTTTCGTTTTGTGGATCAATAAAAATGCATCATATTTCAAGGTTGCTGCTAACATTTTCAAAATGTTGTGTTGCGTCAAGGCAGAATGTTTTGCGACCAGTTTGAAATTGTTTTTATTTTGTGTGAAAATATTACAAATGTCAATAATAACTATCGCGAAAACGATAAAAAATTAAACGTTGCATTTTCTCAAACGTCCATATTTATAAGTAAGAACAATAATAATAATTTTTCAAATAGTCAACTTCTAATCACCATTTAATTTGTATTCCTGATGTAAAGTGATATACTGGCATCCATGGTACTTCAAACACTTTCAGAAATTCCTATACAGATTCGAGTATTTGTAAGATGTTTCTCAATTTTCAAGGTGCTATAACTCGTGCGTAGACGCGAAAAATAAATAGATTTTTCCATATTCGTACTTTCAGGATCTATATGGGATTACATTTGGCACCAATTAAGCGACCAAAGATAGAATTATCACATTCAGTATTTGCACTAGTCTGACTGCGTAGACGCTGTAAATAAGATATACGTATTTTTCTAAATTCGCTATTCTTGGGTTAAGCGAAGAAAAGAGAGTGGAAGTGGAAAAAAAGAGAATTCTTGGCTTTGGCTAAAATTAGCCTTTTAAACACTGCTCAAAAATTCTTCAAACATTAAATTCGCTCCACTATATACGGCGAAACAGTATACTCTAGTAATCGAAATAGGAATACTACTCGTTTTTCTATTTTGAACATACACATGAAAGCCAACACACAAATTTGCTACTTTTCGGTCGGTCGGTTGGTCGGTTGGCTCTCCGGGGAAAACTAAGTCGAGAAAACATACAAAATAAGTGTTAATTGTACAGAAAAATTGTATGCAAAAGAGCATAAGCCAGAAGAAGAAACAAATCCACAAAATATGGTTACACACTGGAAGTTTTCAAAAAGTTTTGTAGTGTTTGTACTGTTGTTGACTTTGATGTCTCTTTCATCTTTTCTGGCCAAAAACACAAGTATTTGTATGTATTGCGAGTGTTGTGTTTAACTTACCAACTACTTGTAAATGTACCCGAGCGCTAACTTTTGGTTCTGTTGACACTTGACATTCATAGGCACCAGCATCACGGGCTTGTACATATTTTATTTGTAATGTCCAAAATTTGTCGGGTTGTTTCAAAGCCAAAAAACGTTGGTCAGCAATGAAGACGGCTCTGAAAGATAAAAAGATCAAAGTTAATAAGTTGAAAATTTTCAAAAATAATAATTCACAAGTTGTATGTAGATTACAATAAAATAAGCCTATATATGAAATACGTGTCAGTTCAAATTCGTCAAGTGTCACGTACAGTAAGTAATTAACATATCAGGACAACAGTTTGTCCGAATTTATTCGTAAAAATATCAAAAATTCTGAAATTGAATTATATCGATATATTACTAACATTATTTCTAAACTTCTATTATATTATATTCACTTCAAATCAACACAGTACGACAATTTAAAAAAGTCTTTACACTTGAACCGGAAACTATAGGCAAACTGAAGTTGGAGTACTTAGCGTTCACAGGACTAAAAAGTTCCAACGGATATTTTTTTTTAATTATTTTATATTATTCTTCACACCCAATCATAACTGTATTAGTGTCAGATTAAAAAGAAGAATAACTATTAAAAATACTTCAAATGTCATAAAAATATCAAAATAATACAGATAGAAGCTTGAAATTTAATGTATTTTAGCACATATTCTCTTTTTTATTTCACATTTATACCGGTGTTATAGTATTAAAAATAATAATAATTTGAAAAATTTTATCCTTTGAAAATGTGTAGTCCTTTTTAAGGGTAACATAATGAGAAAATGAAAAACTAAATACATCAGTAAACTATATGTCACCTATAGTTTTAGATGTAAATCATCATGAAGGTGTTAGAAGAAATAAACAAAATGTTTTTTGAATGCCGTCCAATATATTACAACATATTTAATATATCTAGAGCTTATATTCATAAGTGGCTATGAACAAAAACACAACTTTTCAGGAGAGCGAAAAAAACTGATTTTTCTCCTTAATTTTAAGAGTAATTATGAATCATTCTTCTACAGTTTAATATATAGAGGATTACTAATTGCTACGATTAAAAAGTTTTCGAAATTTCCTATTATTCGCGGTTTTATGGTTCATATTCACTTTTGCACGTTTAAAATTGCGCAGTATGTATGTTGAAATAAGCACATAGCCATTAATGCTCAAAATATAAATAAGACTTATTGTGAAGTCGATAAAGTTTTGTTTTGAAATGTTGGCAATGTTGTGTAGAAAACGAATTTTCTGGGAAGTACACAGCGAATTTATAGATTCCAGCTTCAACCGTCAGATTGGTAGCATTTTTATCCGTTTTACATTTTTTTTACAAAAAGTGGATATTGCAGTAGGGCATCGTTCTTGATTTTCTCACGATCTAGAAAACTTATTCGAGTGAAGTTTGTGTATTAAGAACCAATGTCGCTTGTAACATATATGTAGCAAGCCGCGAAAATCGCTGCAATTGCTGAAAAAAATCAGAAATTCGCGGTTGCAATTACTTTCTCTGTTCATGATTCTGAAACTTTTCTGACACAAATATTCCGAATGAAGTCAGCAATCATATGCCATAAAAATATTTTGGTATTCTCAATATGATAAAAAATTATGCTGGTTTCTCTAAAGATGCTTTTCATTTTATATATTTTATCCTGATAACTTGGGAACCAAAATGCTATTAACCGCATAATGATCAAATTTGATATTACGATATACCCTAAATCTAGAAAAATGTTTTAAACAAAATCGTTGTAGCGAATTACAACCTTCGGTTTCAACTATATTATTTTTATGTTCATAGCTAATTTTGCAGTCACTAATTAACGTATGAGTAGATAGCCAAATCAGAAAAATTAAAAAAAATGGCTTCTCCAAATTTATATGACAGATGACATCCAAATCTGAGAATAGTTTGGCATCAAAAACTCATTTTCGAGAAAATGGTTCATAACCACTTATGAATATAGAACATAATTTAAATATGTGAAGTTCAATATAAATTAATCATAGGACTCATCCCACAACCAATCGATGTTACTTTTCATTAAATTTAGTGGAATATATGTTTATATTTTCACTGTTTGTAGGAAAGAGGACGATGGAACTACATCAATTTAAGCTTTATTACAGTCCAATAAAACGAAATGTACCATTGCAAGTAAATAGTAATAAAATCAATCTTTGCCCAAAGAATTTCTTTCGGACACAAGTTATTTACCGATTTTCCGCAAGTTTGTCCACATGTATTTATTTACAACAAATCTTAAATTTACCGACCGTATTTCACAGATGTTGGTACTTGAGGCCAGTGTAATATAGGTCAGTTTGTATTTTTGTGATATTTGTAGTAAATGTTAAGCAAAGAAAGTATGTATGTATGGATGTATATACGAACGACGACCGTTCTTATGTGTATAGCATGGAAAACACATGTACATATGTTACTCAAGGCCAAACAACAGAAGAAACATATGTACATACATGTATGCATATGTTGGTATACCGTCAGAACATGATGTCCTGCACGAGTAAGTCTTTTTAAAACACGTTTTTGTTATCACGCGGTTTTGTCCCATTTTTTATTGTGTTACTCATAATTTTACTCTAGCTTGTATACCCTCCACTGAGTATTATGGCTTCGTGTGTATGTTTGTAACACACAAGGAATCGAGATAGACGCATCGTTGAATCGATCAACCGATTAAATTTCTGATTGGTTTAGCTTTGTCAGTCTACCCATCCATGTATGCAATGTACAGGTCGCAATTGTTACCCGATCTTAATGAAAAATTGTGCCAGAAAATTTTCTTTATCAAACAAACCCTGTGAAGATTATAATAAGTATTCTTCGTCGCGAAGTGTAGCATAAAAGCTGACTTACATGGTGCTATCTAGTAAGAACTTTAGGAGTATAAACGAATGAAAATGGTAACCCTAGAAGCAAAACTCGATAAAAACGGCAATTTATCGGTTGACAACTGTTGTTTTATTTTTCTCCCTTTTAAACAAGAATTTTATTTTTTATATATATTTTATACATATATTTACATTTAAATAAATAAACAAAGAAGGTGAATCTTTGTACATGCATATTTTGAATCTTATATATTACATATTTTGAATGTTATTTAGAATTTTGAATGTCCATTTCTAAATAAATAGACATAGAAGGAAACGGGTAAGGAAAGGCTAAAGTCTTAAAGTTTAAATAAATAATTTGTTTGTCCAAATTTTAAGAAAATCAAAATATGTGGTCTCTAGAGCTGCAAAATCAAATCGGGAGTGAAATTTAGGCTATACATAATCTAAACCGATTTGTTTCAAATTACATAGCGTCCGCCCTTGTCCACAAAACTCACTTGTGTCGATTTTTGATATGATCTGACAGTCTTTAGAATTATGAAAATATAATTGATTTTCATTTTAAACAGGGACTATCTCATTTATTAACAGATTTTCCTTTATTAAATTTAAAACATACTTTAAGAAATAAAATTGGCTTTAGCTTGACTGTAATAGAACTAATATACCAGTTATCTTTAATGTGTATTTAATAAATTTAGAGTAGAGTGACCCAACATACCAAAAAAGCATACTTGGGTTTTCATTCTATGGTCATATTTGCGAAGGACATGTACCATACCACGAATCTTCTCCGTTTTTGTGCAAATCGTATTATCACAATATGGGTGTCAAATTAGAGAAGAGAATATGTATTAAATATTCTTCAAATTTCATATTTATACCCTCCACCTCCAGAATTGGGGTATACTAATTTTGTCATTGCGTGTGTAACACCTTGAAATATCGACCTGAGACCCTATAAAGTACTTATATTTTTGATCGTCATAAAATTCTAAGACGATCTAGCCATGTCCGTCCGTCTATCCGTCTGTTAAAAGCACGCTAGCATCTAAACGAAAGGAACTAGGACGTCCAAATTTTACATAAATGTATCTTATAGTCTAGATCGGTTGGGATTGAAACTGGACGAAATCGGCCCAAAGGGAAATAATTTTCCTTCACAAGGACTAAAAATACCCATAATATTTCCTAATATTTTAGATTATTTAAGTACTTTTTTAATATGTCTTCTTGTACTTAGTTGTACGCATTTGCCCTATAAGAAAAACAGGCACCATAAAGTTTTTTATTCGTAGGGGGTGAAATGGGGCAAAAATGGTACATAACAAACGGCAACAGCTAGAAACACGAAATTCGGTGTATACATTTCTCTTAATGATTAGATTCATAATATAAAAGTATTTTTTCCAAATTCGTACTTTTAAGGGATAAAATGGGAATAGAGGGATAAAAATGGTACAAAACAAACGGCTGCCCCTAGAATATTGATTGCGTAGACAGGTGAATAAACGAAATTTGCACTTTTTGGCGAGAGTCAGCGAGAGTCATGAAATTTGGAATATACATCCTATGAAAATAAATGTTTTTTTTTAATTCGTACTTTCAAGGGATACAATGAGAACAGAGGGATAAAAATAGTACCAAATAAACGACTTACTATAATGATGAAATTCCATGTGTACATCCCTCTTATTGCGTAGACACGTAAAATAAAGAGATTTTAGAAGCCGTATTCTTAAGGGGGTAAACTAGGAAAAAAGGGGATAAAAATGGTACTAACCAAATTCGGAATATACATTCCTATGAAAATAAATGTTTTTTTTTTTTTTAAATTCGTACTTTCAAGGTATAAAATGAGAACAGAGGGATGAAAATAGTACCAACTAAACGACTTACTATAATGATAAATTCCGTGTGTACATCCCTCTTACTGCGTAGACACGTAAAATAAAATAGGAAAAAGGGATATAAATGGTACCAACCAAATGGTCGCAGCTAGAATCAAGGAATTCCTCTGACTTTTTAAATTCGTACTTTTTACTTTGACAGCAAAAAATGGTTAAATCATGAAGTTAGGTTAGTTTGCTCTATATACATGAGATAATGGATTTTCAAAATTTGTATTTTTGGAATTAAAATAGAATGGAAATACACCGAACTGTAGCAATAACTATCTATCAATATTTATGGTATTTAAGCTTTTTTTTGAATTGACTTGAAGTATTATTTCGAATATATAGTGTAAACGTATTGGTAGCCTTGCCTTATAAGCGTGGTTTGAAATAATAAAAATATTATATTTATTTATAAAATTATTTTTTTCGATGTTTATATTTGTTTTAGTTAGTCTATATTAGAAAAATATATTTTCCTGTAATATTACTGCACTTCTACGAAAATTGACAGCCTCTGTGAAATGCAATCCATGGGTATATAGAGTATATAAAGTTCGGCCCGGCCGATAAATTTAAATTAAAATTTTTTAGTTTAAAATTAAAATCCATGTCAACATTTCCCCTTAAAAAGGTAAAATATGAATAAACTTGATCTTTTTAAAGGGAAAGCTTGAGATGGTTGCTAATGCTTAACTGAAACAGATGAAATTTGAAGTAATTTAAAAGATATTCTCCTCTTTAAGTATGAGGTTTTGGTATGTTGGCTAACTACTTTCATAAAAGAATAGTTTGTTTGATCTGTTTTTTTTTTATTATTGCGTGGTGTAATATATATACAAAGATTCCAGATAAGTGTCTCTTGTTGTGTGTGACGGAGAATTATTACATTTGTTGACTGAGTGAATCATGTATGTATTTTCGTCATTACACGTCTAATTCTACATTGAAATTAAATTCTTAAAATATGTCTATTCCTATTTCATGTCGACACTCATTAACTTGTGGTCAACTATTTCTGTCGACAATTCTTTAAATATGCCTTTCAACATGAGTTTATACTGTAATCACATTCATATCTCTATTTGTTCACAGACACTTCTGTAGATTTATATAATCTGCACATTTGCCATAAATTTGTGGTAAATTATATATTCCAAAATTGTCAATATTGTTGTACAAATATCACAATACTTAATTTAAACGAATGTCCTCTAGAACATGTTTACCATGCTAATAACAAGTATTGATTTGGAATCTGTCATTGAATAACAAATAGGTATTTCCTTAAGTGTTGCTTGTATTTCAATACTTCCATTTATTTGGGTAGGCAGAAATGTAGTACGATTGCAAATGTCAGCTTGAACTATTACTTTGTTATATGAAGTTTACTGCATTAGTAGTAAAGGTTGTGGTTTAGATAGAGATATTTATATATGGACAAGAAGTAGGAAATGCTGACTGGCAAGTCTGCGGTGGTGGAATATTATATATTAATTGTATAAGAGAGCAATTAAACATATATTTTCAGTATTCAATATTTTCATTACAAAGCAACCACTGGGTTGACTAGAATGACACATTTTTCATATCCCAGCACAAGAGTTTCTTTTTATACCCTCCATCTACCACCATATTCATTCCGTTTGTAACACCTAGAAATATTCATCGTAGACCCCATAAAGTATATATATTCTGGGTCGTGGTAAAATTATAAGACGACCTAGCCATCCGGTTGGCTGTTGAAAGCACGCTAGCTTCCGCACAAAAAGAGCTCGGAGGTTACAATTTGCTCTAAATGTGTCTTATGGCTGCAGATCGGCTTGGATTGTAAGTGGGCGAAATCGGCCCGGAGGGAAATTTCGACTATTGCTGCATAAATTCCTCTTGTAGCGTAAAATCACCAAAAAGTAAATACACTTTTTAGCGGGCGAAATGGGGAAAACAGGGATAAAAATGGTACCAATGTCACGACAATAGGTAGAAACATGAAATTTGAAATTTGGAGGGATGTACCCTCTAATTGCATACAGACGTAATATAGAGAGATTTTCCAAATTCATACTTTTAAGGGATACAATTGAAAAAGAGGGATAAAAATGGTACCAACCAAACCGCTGAAATTGAAATCATGAAATTCAGTGTGGACATTCATCTGACTGTGAACCATAAGGATCTAAATGGGATTAAATTTGGTAACAATCAAACGGCTGTATGTAGAAATTGCAAATGGGGAACATCGGGCTTGAGGAACATTATTTCTACCTAATAATATTTAGGGACCATTTTTGAAGATTGCTGTCTAATGTTCTATTTTTGATTCCATTATATATATATGTCTATTGTAGAGGGCTATTAATATTATAATAATGAATCATCACAATTTCCCTAAAGTGATAGTGCACTTCTATGTAAAGTTGACAGCCTCTAATCTACCGACAATACTGTGGAATGCACTCCGTGGTGGATGGTATATAAATATCGGCCCGGCCGAACTTATCGCCTTGATTAACCCTCTAACCGGCAATTTATATATTTTTTCTGGGATAATTGTGCTCCAATATGCTCAGAAAAAAAAACACCAGAAAGACATTTGCCAATTTAGTTCGACATCCAGATGATAAAAGGTGAGGAGATCCTTGCGTTTGCAATTTGATATTTGAAAATGTTTCTATAATCACTTTAAACATAAAAAAACATTTACGCTTTAACCACGCCAATTCTTCTACCTCCCACACAATTGTCTCTATCCTAGGTAATATTAAATCCGTTATAACTTCTATACTGTTGCATGGAATCCACTATGACTTGATATTTGGTCATGTTTTTACAATTTTTTATAAATATCGAAGTTGGGATCATGGGACATGAACCTGCTAGCACCTTCCACACGAATTATCCTGCCCTACATACAATTTTATTCCTTAAAACTTCCGTATAAATGTTCTCTGAGAAATTCAGTGATAACTCGGTCAAATATTCACAACATCTGTTTCATAAGTTGTGGCTTTGAGGAAGAACGACTGGTCCACACCCAGAATTTTAAATTAAACAGAACAGGGGTACAGTGTTATATTAGCCTTTAAGCCGAGATAACAAGCTGCGATAACAAAAACGTTAATAAAAATTTAATTTTTTAAATAAAATAAAAAATTATTTGTTCACATTGTCGCCAACTCCAATACAAATATGTGTTTGATACACAAATTGTGAAAAAGTTATTATTGACTTTTTTGGACTTAGCCTCGATAACCATAAATTTGATTTGTACTGGATAAGTATCCAGGTTAAGTCCGACATTTTTAACAAAAAATTATTTTTTCAAAATTCGTTTTCACGCACACATTGTTTGATATTGCGGTTGGCGGAAATTTGATTTTTTTTATTTTGAGTGAAATTTTAACATTTTGCTTAGATTTTTGTTATCGCAGTTAGTTATCCAGTCTTAAAGAAAAACAGCCTATTTTCCGTGCGGCTATAAACATTTTTTCCGACTTTTTAACAAAAAGGAATTTGGCGGAGCAAAAAAATAAATCTTTGCGTATACCACAGTATATTCGTTGGAATAGAGAGAAGTTAGTTCTATGTCTATGCACCTTACCATATGATGTTAATTGTAGGATGTATTTATGAAATAATTATTTTTATATACTCTGTGTAGTAGAATATAAATAAATAATTATAGGTGAAATCGAAGAAAACTTTGATGTTCACATCTTTTATACTTTCGCCGAACTTGGTACGAGGGTATTTATAATTCAAATTAAGATTATTTGGATCAAAGTTTTTAAACCGTCTGAACGATGCCCTTCCTTCCACGATACCGTTCGATAAGTTTAGTTTTGATTCCTTATTTGAGTTCGCAACATTTCGTAATGCGTTTGCATTTTTCAAACAGACAAATGGACATAGTTAGAGAAATATATATTACATATTCTTTATATATATTATATATTCCGAAAAGTATGTATTAGCACACACCTATGAATGTAGAGCCAACTAATATTTCAATTTCATACATCCAATTGTGATTTCATTGGTGTTACATCAATGTACTTTCGACGTGTGGCTGGATGTATGTTAAATACCTTCCCAACAAATATTCTGTTTCGATGAAAATCGTAAGTAATATGAATTTATATGTTTATATGAAACATATATAGTTGTTGTTTCATGTACATCAAAAGGATTACATTATTTTAAATTGGTTGATATCATTTCACTAAATTGGCCGATCATTCATTCCACGTACATCCTCAATAGTAGCTTAACAATAACAATAAAATCGTTGCCAACAAATTGGCCTTACATTTTTTTTTGAAAAATGCGATATTTTTTCTGGGACATTCGTTATTTCTCTCGACCAATATACTTTATCCATTCAACCGAACTGCCATCGATAATACCACCATGAATGACATAGTTTATGGTCGTGTGTATGAAAGGTTCTAAAAATGTACACACTGTATAAATACAAAACTAATGCGCGGTCACTTCAGGCATTTTATTGCAACTAATTTCTTAGAATCATTTAAGGTTGGCATATGGCAAAATCATAACGTACATATAATATTTCGATTTTATGAATCCTAATAAAAGTCCTTGAAAAAAATCACTATTTAAAGTACATTTTCCAAAAACTATTGTTTTACATTCAAAACGTATAAAACTATATTTTTGAATTATTTACGAATCTGTAAAGTAATTATGGAGCTTGGACTGATCGAATGGACCATATACATCATATTTCTAAAATAAATGCCATGAAATCTGCTAAGATTATAAAAAAAAATTCCATTCGAACAATATTTCTTCCTAGTATTATCATTTTAATTTCTTAGGCTCTTAAAAACATATTTTACTTAACGTCATAGGATCATCTGTTGAAATTTATAAGTAGCATCAGTCGCTATGTATAAATGAAATAGGGACTAAATACAATCTAATTATCTGGTCTTTAATTTGGAGAGTTAAAAAAAATTTGTAGCTTTAAAATAATTTTTATAGCCTGAATATTGTTTATATTTTCTCATAGTGGATCCTTTTTGAAAAGAATTGATAACATTTTGCGTCATGCCAAGAGCAGGATGCAAATCTTCCAAAAATGAATACAGAGTTCTTTTTTTGAGATCTGAAATAATTCATTCTTCGCACACTCCGGAAATATATTGCTATATGGCAAACGAAGACTGCACCGTCATACTGTTGGACCTTAAAATGACTACAATGTTGCAAAGGATACATTTTTTTCAAAAAATGTTTTTAATAAATATTCGCACCCCACGACACAAGTGCCAAATTAAAGAGGAGAATATGTGTTATAAATACTTAAAATGACATGCATCATTTTAGCGTTGGCCACCATTTCAATTAAACTGTGGTAAAAAACTTGTCAAATGCAACTTTACCAATCAAACAATTGGTCTTTCTTGCTTACAGCTTGGCAATGTAATGCAGGACAAATAAAAAAATTGTGAATTCCTACGCTTAATTTTGAAGCTATCGATTAAGTAGATCCCATTAGTTAGACCTATTGCACCCATTATCCTCATATCTTCAATCTCTTATGTCAAATTTAATCGAGTGAAAAGTGAATAAAAGAAATAACAACAGCATCGAAACAAGCATTTTCGTCGAATGGAAGCGATTGAGTTATTAGAATGAAAGACTTTACCAAAATATGAATCAACATGACAATATATCAATTACAACTCTTTTTAAATGAAAAGAGAAAAGTGTCCTGACGAGCACTTTTCCTATAGAAAAGTGTCCTGACGAGCACTTTTCCTAAAGAAAAGTGTCCTGACGAGCACTTTTCCTATAGAAAAGTGTCCTGACGAGCACTTTTCCTAAAGAAAAGTGTCCTGACGAGCACTTTTCCTATAGAAAAGTGTCCTGACGAGCACTTTTCCTAAAGAAAAGTGTCCTGACGAGCACTTTTCCTATAGAAAAGTGTCCTGACGAGCACTTTTCCTATAGAAAAGTGTCCTGACGAGCACTTTTCCTATAGAAAAGTGTCCTGACGAGCACTTTTCCTATAGAAAAGTGTCCTGACGAGCACTTTTCCTATAGAAAAGTGTCCTGACGAGCACTTTTCCTATAGAAAAGTGTCCTGACGAGCACTTTTCCTATAGAAAAGTGTCCTGACGAGCACTTTTCCTATAGAAAAGTGTCCTGACGAGCACTTTTCCTATAGAAAAGTGTCCTGACGAGCACTTTTCCTATAGAAAAGTGTCCTGACGAGCACTTTTCCTGTAGAAAAGTGTCCTGACGAGCACTTTTCCTGTAGAAAAGTGTCCTGACGAGCACTTTTCCTGTAGAAAAGTGTCCTGACGAGCACTTTTCCTGTAGAAAAGTGTCCTGACGAGCACTTTTCCTATAGAAAAGTGTCCTGACGAGCACTTTTCCTATAGAAAAGTGTCCTGACGAGCACTTTTCCTATAGAAAAGTGTCCTGACGAGCACTTTTCCTATAGAAAAGTGTCCTGACGAGCACTTTTCCTATAGAAAAGTGTCCTGACGAGCACTTTTCCTATAGAAAAGTGTCCTGACGAGCACTTTTCCTATAGAAAAGTGTCCTGACGAGCACTTTTCCTATAGAAAAGTGTCCTGACGAGCACTTTTCCTATAGAAAAGTGTCCTGACGAGCACTTTTCCTATAGAAAAGTGTCCTGACGAGCACTTTTCCTATAGAAAAGTGTCCTGACGAGCACTTTTCCTATAGAAAAGTGTCCTGACGAGCACTTTTCCTATAGAAAAGTGTCCTGACGAGCACTTTTCCTATAGAAAAGTGTCCTGACGAGCACTTTTCCTATAGAAAAGCGTCCTATAGAAAAACTATAGAAAAACGCGAAATATTTTGCTATAGCGTAATCATAAAATCCCCGATAGACATCCCTAATTCTGCGCACATCTACACAGAAATACAGATTTGAAAGACCAAAGTAAATGGAGCTACTTGAAAACATACTACTTACATTTTTTAAGTCTATAAAAACTGTGGGAAGACATAGAGGATAGTTCTTTCTTAACTCAGCCAGCGTGTAAGCCAATGAACGAAGAAAAAGAGAGAGGAAATCGTATGAAATACTAAACCAAAGGATGTTAGCTGTACAGGAATATGTTGAAGTTGAACGTGAAGTAGAAACGACATACACATGTATGTGTACACTTTTAAAGAAGTTTGCTGTTGATTTGTGTCCGCACTGATTGCTTCCTAGTGTAATGCAATCTTTTATATCAATCTAAGGCATACATAAAGTTCGGGAAGCGTGAGGCTGTGTGTGCCGGTTTGTGAATGGGTGTTGCAAATGCATTGAGTGTAAAGGAATACGACTGTGCGCACACACAAACAAAGGTATTTGGATGTACCGACAGACAGATAAATGCATTTGCTGGCATTAGTTTTTGATTGTAAGCGAGTGTGTGTGAAAAACTTCTCCTATGGCAGCGGTTGCAGCATCAGAAATCGGTTAGGGTGCTTTAAAGCCGGATTGGAAACCGGTTGAATAATCAGACAATGATATAATTTTGAGGGAATCGCACACAGCATCATTTGGTTTGTTTTGTATTTAGAAGAAACATTTTAATAAAACGATAATTTTTAATCAAAATAAAATAAATGTTTTTTCGCATTGTCTCGGCTCATTGTACTCTGCCATTCGCCAATCTTTAAAGATATTTACATATTAGCATAGACGGATAGGAGAATGAATTACAAAACAGACAAATAATTACGCGAAAGATTATCGTCGTACTAAAATACAGACGAAAACAAAACACTTATTTGATAATAACAAGAATCCATTTTATTTGATGGGATAATTGTAAAATTTGTTCATGATATTTATAGTAAATATTTTTTTATCTAAAGGGTCCGCAAAATAACTTTTTTTTTTGAAAATCCTATAAAAAAACTACTGAATATTTTCTCAAATTTCTTTTTTTATTTGAAAGTACAATCCTTCCGGTTAATAATGGAAGATAATTTCATTCAAATGTCTGCCTCGGGCACCCCACAAAAAATAGTCCAACGGTTGAATAGTTGAAAAAAAAACGTTACATGGCGGACCCTTATATAGCTCCCATACCATACCGCTCTAGAAACCACATATTTCAACAAATAACTTTTTTTTAAATGCTATAAAAAGAAACTACTGAATATTTTCTCGAATTTCTTTTTTATTTGAAAGTACATCCTTCCGGTTAATAATGGAAAATAATGTCATTCAAATGGCTGCCTCGGGCTCCCCACAAATAATAGTCCAACGGTTGAATAGTTGAAAAAAAAAGTTAGATGGCGGACCCTTTACATACATATATATACAAGAGTTGCGAGATTGAGTAACTGAGCTAGAATAAAATTTGATGTGTACATTTCTCTTACTGTGTAGAGATGTGATAAGAATGGATTTTTCGAAATTCGTACTTTTAGCGACTTGACCAAACGGCTGTGACTAGAATCGTGAAATATGGAACAGAAAATACTCTTACAGCACGAATGCGACCAATATTAATATAATACATTTTTACTTTTTGGCGGTGAAATTTTGTAAAAATGAAATTCGGCATGTACATTCATAGAAACACAAAAGGGGTAAAAATGTTATTACCCCTTATGACGACAACAGAAATATTGGTAAAAAATAAAATTAATTATAAAATAAACAAATAACACCAGTTTCACGCTGAAAAAATTGTTTCAAGGCATATTTGTCAATGAAAGGAATTTGCGACTGCTGGCACAGGGCCCTTGGGAAGCATATACTACACGACATTGGCGAGATTTCGGATGGTTATAAAGGGTGATTTTTTAAGAGCTTGATAACTTTTTTTTAAAAAAAAAACGCATAAAATTTGCAAAATCTCATCGGTTCTTTATTTGAAACGTTAGATTGGTCCATGACATTTACTTTTTGAAGATAATTTCATTTAAATGTTGACCGCGGCTGCGTCTTAGGTGGTCCATCCGCTTAGTTCAATTTGGGCATTTCCACGTTTTTGAGTAACAGAGACCCAATTGGTGCGAACGGCGACGAATCGAAAATTGGTGGTCATCATTAACACTGGCCGATACAGCTGCGATATTTTCTTCAGTTCGCACTCTACGTAAGCGTGTTGGTGGTTTAATGTCCAACAATGTAAATTTGGTGCGAAATTTAGTCACAATAGCCCGAATAGCCGCTTCAGTGGGTCGATTAAACTGACCATAAAATGGAAGCGCGCAATGAACTTTCTTAACAGAGCACGCATTTTGATAATAAAATTCAATAATTTGCAAGCGTTGTTCGTTTGTAAGACGATTCATGATGAAATGTCAAAGCATACTGAGCATCTTTCTCTTTGACACCATGTCTGAAATCCCACGTGATCTGTCAAATACTAATGCATGAAAATCCTAACCTCAAAAAATCACTCTTTATTACAGATCTATTAGTTAATATTAGATTCACAACGGTGCCTTAAGGCACGTCAAGTCTGCTATAAGAGCGACTAAGTAAACCAACCAATAAAAGGGGTTAGGGGTATCTTCGTTATCTGTGAGGGATTTGTAAAATTTAGACGGACAGAACGATCTGCCTAGTTTGACAAGATTATGGCGATCAGGAATATATTAAATACTAGCTGAACGCCACCCGATTCGTCAGAATAATATACATACATTTTGAATTTGAGTAAAATGGGACCATAAATATGAATTTTCGAAATAACTTCACATCATAAAACAAATATAAATTCTCAATTTCAGTTCACCACAGCACCACCTATAGGGTCCAACCTACATATAAACCTAATCAGGCATCGACCGAACGCATGATGTGGATATGGCTTCTTAACGAACGATATACTTTATACATACATCTGGATTAGTTGACTCGTATTAATCAGAATCACCTTTTCCAGAAGTCTCCCATTGCGTAAAATATAAAAAACCGGTATACTTTCACTTTTCCCTCGAACCGAGAACTGCAATCTGCAAATACACGGATTTATATCACCATAACTCTATAGCAGATTTCAGATTTGTTTTCCTTCCGCATGCACACGGGCGTTTTCTTGTTTCAAGCACAAATGGGGGTGTATATGTTTAAATTGCTTCAGTTTGCCAGGATGTGTTTCTATAAAAGTATTCATGTGCCCCATGCGTGGAATACTCAGTAACTGCAACAGCAGCTGTAATGTCTTATGTCGCATTTATCTTGAAACTTTGCTGGCTTCTTTTCTTCCGTATTTTTCCTTCGTCACACACATTCACATTGAGTTTCTTTCAACGCTATTCTAAAAGAGTAGGACATTGAAAAAGTGGGAGTTTGTTTGAAAAACTACCAGGAACCGTCGTTGTGCATCGAAGAAAAATAAACTTCATTCATTGAGAAAAAAAACTTAGCAAACGTAATAGAAATTGATTGCTTAGATTATGTGTCTAAGTGTTTTTGTATACTGAGGCAAATAAATAAATGCAGTGTGTATGTGCTCAAGTCCCTGGGTAAAGCAGAGCACCTTGTCATGCTTTCAATTCCCGACAATGGTGGTAAATGGGATATAAGGTGTTTGCCTACAAATTTTGTTTGCCTTAAATTCTTTTCTCAAAGTAATTTACGATAAAAATTTGAAATGTTAAAAGTGTTTTTTTTTTTCATGAATAAGATCAGCGTGTGAAAATAAACACCGGCCGAGTAAAAGATGCAGCTGAAATTACAGCATGCCTGAATTGTGTTCAATTAGAGCGAAAGTGTGTTCAATCAATAACGTCATTCTCTAAACTAAATTGAACACAAGGGAAAAGGGAATTTGAACGCGGTACAGGAAAAAAACTTGTGTGTCATTTTAGTATTCCATTTTCTTAGAAGTGTGTAAGGGAAAATTGATAGTTGACTGGCAACCATAATAATACACACGCCATTTCTAGAGTTATATATCAGGGATCGAGTGAAATTTTAGAACATATTTGCGAAGGAATATTGAATACTATTGTATTTAATGTTGTCCACGCCACGTAACTTAAAGTTTCCCAAAAAAAAATAATATTCTCCAAATTTTCGCAGGAACCCGAGTTGAAATTTTTCAGTTTAACAGTTGACTTGACAAAGGAATAATATTGCACTACAAGAAGCATTGCACAGTAATATATGATCAAAGCCGCATTATACAATTTTAAAATTGGACATCGAAACTTATTTCAATTATCTAACAAAAAGTGATGGGCACCCACATCTCAAATAAATGGTCAAATTCCCTTACATACATCGCTTTATAGACAGGCGACTGTTTATTTTGATCCACAAATTTCGTTCCTGATGCTATTCTATGCTAGCAACAACATATTTCAACCAATTTTACTTAAATTTAATTTATTTCTATCTAAATATGTGTAATCTATGACTTCTGTAGTAAGCAGTCCGCTTTGCACCTAGAAAGTCTCTGATTCGCAAAAATCTTTTTTGTTTTTTTAATTACACAAAAGCATTTTTGGAACAGAGTAGCGATCCTATAATTCTGGAAGGGCTTGTTGAGTAGATCATTTTTGTAGAATAAACTTATAGTCCAGCTGGTCTGAGTTTCTTTTTATCGCGGGCCATAGTTTTCATTTTTTGGTCGAAGGTAGCATTATGTTAACTGAAAAAAGTGTTATAAGTCAATGTCTGAGAGAATACTTATTTTCGGAACTATATAGTGGAATTTCAAGTGGGACAAGGAAAGAATTATCTCACAAGCCTGGCACGCCGCTGGTTCTAAAGAAAGCAAAATATTATTAATTACAAATCAAAATATATATTATGAATATTCCAATTTAATTATTTGAGTCTAATAAAATAATGTAAGTACATATGGACAAAAAACTAAATTGAGTACACTCGTTGTTTTTGTTTTGGTCGAATTCTTTGAAATATATTTTATATTTTGGGATCATTAGGTATTTTTCGCGACTCTGGGGACAAGGAAAACTAAATTGAGTACACTCATTGAAACAAACAATTGTAGTAGTCAAATCAGCTTGTAGAAATGCTTGTGAAGAGATAATGTTTTTTCTTGTAGGAGCTTTCACGGAAAATAGGTATATATGTGTATGTGAACACACGCATTAAAAACCTTGACTTAAGACTAAAACCCCGTTTTTACATAACTTTGCGTACTTATAAGTATACAGCTTTTTTAATTGTCAACCGATTTTCAGTTTCGCCTGATTTAAAAAGAAAAATAAAAGAGCTCATTCCATTCGCAAGACATTATAGTTTAAAGATTAGTTGTTGCTAAGTACTTTCATACAAAAATTTTAAAATTAAACACAAAATTACACTGTCCAACAGCATTTTTGGAACAGAGTAGCGACCCTATAATTCTGAAAGGGCTTATTTAGTATATCATTTTTGTGGAATAAACTTATAGTCCAGCTGGTTGAGTTTCTTTTTATCGCGGGTCAAAGGTTTCATTTTTTGGTCGAAGGAAGCATTATGTTTACTGAAAAAAGTGTTATAAGTTAATGTCAGAGAGAATTCTTATTATCAAAACTATATAGTGGAATTTCACGAGGATCATTTTTGTGGAATATCTTAACCCTCTAACTCTTCTTCTTATGGGTCAATTGACCCTTTTTTAAATAAAGAATATAATTTTGTGAAAATTTAGATCTTCACCAATGAATTTAACATGGAGTTGTCATAGGGGGATTTCGCTTATTTTTAAATCTAAACAGTAATTTTAAGTAGTGCAGCATATATACTTTTTCATTTATTTTATTAAAAAATCACAGCAACCAGGGCTTGAACATCGTACTTTGCGGTTGGTGACACTCTATCAATCCCAGATTCCTTAGATTAGCTTCGGTAAATTGCTTTAGTTATTCATTCCATTTCGTTTGGTATACCTACCTCTGTGACACCATAAATCAATTAAATGTTTTTTGGATTTATACAAAATAACTTCAGTCATGTGTAAAATACTACACGTGCATAGGTTTATAATACTTTGTTCCAAGATTCGGTTTTCTCTAGAATGTTATTCTTAAAACAATTGTGACAAAACAAAACTAAAATAATAAACAAAAACCTATAATAAAAGCGATAAATTAATAAGAGTTTTTGGGGGTTTCCAATTATTTTGGCTGTTCTTGTCGCTATGTGGATGCTTAGGTTTTTGTATTCGTTTTGAATTTCCGGAGGTAAATATACGCAATAACACTTTTGTTTTCTGTTGAAACATTTTCTGAATACTTATGTACATGACTAAAGGTTTCATTTTGTCACAGCTCAAAAGAGGTATCTGCCGTTTATAAGATTTCTCTTCGTTCGTCTTAGATATACGCTGCTGCCACAAATCAGTTAGTCCCTTGTCATCCTTCGGGCAGACTTTTTGAGCGTGAGCGTTATATTTTTCTCACTTTTAATGTCAAGGTTGAGAAGTAGTGCCGAGGATATGAATGGCCAGAAAGTACCACCGTCCAACCCCTTACGACACACTCGTGGGATCAAACATGAACTACTTCCAACTGAACACAAATATAAAGCTAACCGACAAACAAAACGAAGATCTCCCCGGGCAGCTCGTCCGAGAAAGAGCTACTAGCATCCAGCCAGAATACCGTGGACACATTAACAACAAACAACAATGAAGCTGCCGTATAGGGCCTAAAGAAGAAAAATAATCGCAAATTGTGGATCTGTAAAGAAGAGTATTTGACAATTACTGTAAGAGTGGCAACCAATTTGGAATTACAATTCCTAGCGTTAGTAGGTCTGTAAGAAAAGATGATGTACATGAACCTCTTTTGTTTTTCATTTCCCCAAGACGATGTAAACTATTCCAATATTTGGACAGTCTTATAATGGTGCAAATGCAATGTCGGACTAAAAGAATATATTTCAAATGAAATTAAAGAAAAATCCAAACACAAATAAAATTTGGTAATGGTAGACTATTGTAATTGTAAATTTGGAGCACAGATTTGGAAGTCTTCCACTAGCTAAAGTAGTAAGTTGGTCCTTGATTCGAATGGCGCTTCTGAATCTGTTGATAATAATTTGGGATAATTTTCTTTAAGCATGTATTAAGTAAGTTTTGACGTTAATAAAGAGTTAGTTATCCAGTCTTAAAGAGAAACACCGTTATTAAATTACAAATTGATAATGAAACGCTGGTAACGGAAGCTAAAGTGATACAAAATGTCTGCAAGACTATGGCAATGAGAGAATCAACTTAAATATATTGAGAGAAAAGTATGATAAAAATATTTATGCAAGTTGGAATAAGTCTTCCAAGTTCAGCTTGCTCTGAAATAAGTTTATCCACGATACGAGGATTCATATTTGACTAAGATCCACCATGAACTAAGATCGGTTTTCAGTTTTGGCCATCTTAAATATTTATGTAGTAAAATTGTTTGTGACTGCAGATTATATTCTTAAAGTTTTTAGAACGACTTTCTAGTTAATATTTAATATTGTTATTTATTATACCATCACTATACAGAGTAAGAGGATATATATCATTTGGGACAGAAGAAAGTGTAACGCATTGAAGGAGTGACTTAAGACCCTAAGTATCTTTGGACCAAATACGTTTCACGACTTTTTAAGACATTTTAGCCATGTCCGTCCGTCCGTCTGTCTGTCTTGGTGGCTGGTGTACACGATAACTCTCGAAGGGAGTTAAGGAATCAATTCAAAAATTGCATAACATTATAAAAATTTTTCCCAAACTTAGTTTAAGCTCGGAGATGGGCAAAATTGCCACGCCCCTTCTGGTAAATCCCACACAAATGGACAATATTCCTATGTTAAATTAAAACATTCATAACTTCCAGACCTATATTCGGAATCACCTATATTTTTGTATTTGATAAAGTTTTTACAATCATTTTAAGTGTACGAAATATGGCGGTTTTTCCTAGTACCTCCCACACAAATCACTCTAAACTACGTAAAATTAAAGCTGTTATAACTTCTATAAGGATGATCGGAATACTATGAAATTCGAAATTTGGCAATTTTTTATAGACCCCTTCTGGTACCTCCCACACAAAATGGCATAAGCTTTGCTTACAATAAAACAAGTGTAACATTCACACGGGTAGTCAAATTTATTTAAAATTTTATATTTAAAAATGTTTTTATAATCACTTAAACCAAAAAAATATTAACGCTGTAGCCAAGTCCCTTCTTGTACCTACAACACAATTTTCTACAAGCGGTGCCTTAAATACATTATGATTTGATATTTGATCATGTTTTTACAATTATTTTATAAATGTGGAAGCTAGCTAACTAATTTAGATATGTTGTCTGAGTGTGAGGGTATATATAAGTCGGTTTAGCCGACTGACGTTTTCTTAATTGTTTTTATTCCATTCCGGTATTTGTTATGTTCCTTATGAAAGACTGAATTCTTCTTCACAAATATATCCTAAACAAGTAAGGAAAGGCTAAAGTCCGCGGGGCCGACTATATGATACACTCCAATTTCTATCCGAATACAATTCAATTCGGTAAAAAAAGTGAAATCGGGAAGGATTTTTATATCCTGTAAATGTATGTGTTTGACAAAAAATTTTAAATCGGAAGGGACAATTTTAAATCGGAAACAAAATAGGTGAAATATAATATGTATAGTTTGGTCAAAAAAGGTTAAACATTTGTATTGGGGCTATATCTAAATCTAAACCGATATTACCTACTTTCTGCATATGTGTTTCTAGTTGGATTATAAGATGATGTTCCAAATTTAAACAAAATCGGGTGCAATATGTGGTTTCTAAAGCGGAAAAAGTAAAATCTGGAGCAACATTTGTTTGGGGCTATATCTAAATCTGAACCGATCTTACACACTTTCTGCGTAGGTGTTTCTAGAAAAAGAAAATCAGGTACAATATGTAGTTTCTAGAGCGGAAAATGTCAAATTGGGAGCGAAATTTGTATGGGGGCTATCTCTGAACCGATTTTCCTCAAATTAAATAGCGTTCGTCCTTGATCCACAAAACTTACTTGTGCCATTTTTTGCTAAGATCGGACTATAATTGCGAGCTGTAATTTGATTACAACAATAGATGGACAGACGGACAGACGGACATTGCTAAATCGACTCAGAAAGTGATTCTAAGCCGATCTGTATAATAAACGATGGGTCTAACTCGTTTCCTTTTGGGTGTTACAAACAAATGCACAAAGAAGTAATACTCTCGTGGTTCTTATTTCAATGAATTTTCAGTGAATTAACTTTTTACTTTCACTGTCAATTAACAAATATTTTTTGTTCTTTTGAATACAGAAATGTATTGCTACGCCCATGCAGATTAGTGCAGAATCTCGAATCTGACCTGGCATGACTATAACATCAAACGCACGAAATCTCTTATAAACCATAGCAGAAAGTATATTTCTATATTGATTCCCGTTCTGCCGAGCACTGGCCTATAGGACATCATGCTCGTGCGACAACACTGATGGGGAAGAGACAGTCGAACACTTCCTTTGCGTCCTGCATTGACACATTGGCTCGAAATTCCTAGATAATATGTCATTGATAATATCTATTGATAAGGAACGATAATTGACCCTTTTAGCCATTGAGCAATCACGTCAACTAACCAAGTAAAAGTATTCGTTGAATTTCCCGGTGTTCCTGAAATATAAAATATAAAAATTCCCGAATTTTTCCCGCGGGAAATCTCAGGATGCCAACTCTATAGGTTTCCAATGAATTGCCCAAATGTATTACGGTAATTTGAAGTAGTTATGGTTGAAAATTTATATCTCACTTGCAATTAACACTAGAATTAGCATATTTTAGTCATCATAACATAGAAATTGTGGCAAAAGTCATTTGACTTTGGTGTGACTGTGCCACTCTAATAAATGTACGAATATGGATTACACGTTGTGTGCTTAAATGAATGTAAATGTAGTACCACATACTGATGTTGCATGCAAAAATATATATATGTATGTAAGTTCACATGTCATGTCACTGGAATACGTATGTAATAATAATGCTACCAAGAACAAGTAGGTAAAATGTCATCAACAATTTCTTAATTACCTGTCAACGGTGAGTATATGACCATCTCGAACACGTATCCAGGAAACTGACTTATTTCCGAGTTGCTTCACCTGCAATGAAAATGTGTAAAATGTAGCAGATGTTTCATACAATAGAGTAAGTAAAAAATGTGAGATGGAAGAAATAAGTGTTGTCACCACATAGAGAAAAACGTATGTATATAAAAGAATGTGTATTTGTTGCAGAAACAAGTATTTCATATAGAAAGGATTTTGGTCTAATATATCCATACTTCCACTTAAACCAAATACGTTTCCATATAAGTAATTAATTTTTGGAAAAACAGCGAAGAGAATATAACGCTGTAGCTGAAAGTGTACGCGAAGACCGTGGCGAATCGTCTGGTATCTCCCGACAGGACCTTCCGAGTGGACCACCTCAGACGTAGTCGTTGCAAATTTACATGATATAATTTTCAAACAGTAAATACCATAATCAAAATTTTAAGTTCACTTTCAAAATTATGTGTTTTATTTTAAATTTTAAATCAAACTTGACGATCAATCACCCGTTACTATCTCAGATATTTTTTTAGTTTTTAACTAACACACCAACCTATGCATGTCACATTGCGTGATTAGTTCTACCGATGGGAGTGGCATAAGTGGCTATGAACCATTTTCTCGAAAATGAGTTTTTAATGCCAAACTATTCCCAGATTTGGATGTCATCTGTCATATAAATTTGGAGAAGAAATATTTTTTCTAAAGCCATTTTTTCAAATTTTTCTGATTTGGCTATCTACTCACACGTTAATTTGTGACTGCAAAAGTAGCTATGAACATAAAAATAATACAGTTGAAACCGAAGGTTGTAATTCGCTACAACGATTTTGTTTAAAACATTTTTCTAGATTTAGGGTATATCGTAATATCAAATTCGATAATTATGCGGTTAATAGCATTTTGGTTCCCAAGTTATCAGGCTAAAATAGAATAAATAGTGTCTGTAAAGTCAACAATTGCGAAAAGTATCTTTAGAAAAACCCGCGTAACATTCTATCATATTGAGAATATAAAAATATTTTTTATAGCATATGCTGACTTCATTCGGAATA